>CM028246.1:22222784-22451470 GCA_016432835.1 Brassica nigra
GGTGAGAGAGGATTGATGTTGGCCAAGTATGTAGATGGAATGCTGAACTTAACGCTTAGTGTTGATGATAGAGGATCGCTCCACAACTATCCCAACTTTAGTCTTGAATTTGTTGACGGATGAATTACATGATCACCTAATTTCAGTATGCTCAGCCATGGGGTTACGAAACCAGTGGTGTTTATGTCTCCTCGCTGAAAGAATAAATCCCATCGTCTCACATGATTGTGCAAGTCTGCAGTAATAGAACCAGTGTTTGTACTCTCCTTTGATGGATCTATATCACGTGGACATGCAATCGTTGTTTCTGGCAATGTGCAGCTTGGGACTGGTGAATGAAATTCACTTGACCGCTGCACACTGGCCAATTGAAGATTAGTTGTGTGTTTATAAGTTATGGCATGTGTTTTTATCTACTTTTACTAAGTTTATGTAAAATACATTTCATATAAAATAATGTCTCTTGTTTCTCTATAAAGTAAACTTTATTCATTTTAATCGCAATAAATATACCATTAACAACTCGTCTCCATAAAACAACATATTGCAAGAACATAATGCAAAATGTAAAAGATACAATCAAAACTAGATGAACTTTGCAAATCAATAAGTACGACTTAGTTCAATTTAGAATAACTTTGTATTTGATACGTACGATATAGTCGAACCTTTTAAGACACTTCACAGCTTATACCAAGATTTACAATTACACCAAGTCGCAAAGTTTTCGTTATGAGGAAAGTGATCTGATTTATAGTTATTATATGGCTTGAGTTATAGTTATATCATGGCTGAGTTATATTCCGCCAAAATTCAAAAGTTGCGTTATTAAAACCGCTTCACTGCCGAAAATACTGTAATTGTTCGTCACGAACAATTAAAAGATCTACGGCTGAGTTAAATCAAGGAATCTTTACGGCTGAGTTAGTTATTTTCATGATTTTAATGTTTTAACATACCACTAAATTACGATTTCGGTCAGGCTATCGCTTCTACACGACTGAATTAAGAGAAACTAACTAGAAACTCAGTTAAGCAAAGTTAATTTATCGCCTCAAATTATAAAGTCCGATGTATGCGAGGCAGCCGTATTTTCAGACATCATTATTTCAAACTGGAAGAAATAATATACGCCTTTATAAGTCAACTTAATGGCTGAGTTAGGTTGACTGATGTGACGTAAAGAGAGACGACTAAAACTCTTAATTTTATATTCAATATTATAATGGTCTCGATATTAGTTTTTCTAATGGGAGATGACTAATTTATTTTAGAGAAACTTAAATCATAAATACTAATCTCATTATGGTTTATAGTTATTACACGGCTGAGTTATAGTTATTTGATGGCTGATTTAAAGTTATTTAATGACTGAGTTAGATCCCGCCAAGATAGGGAACGTATCTCACACGAAAAGTTGGTGCATAACAGTTGGTTTGTTTAATTACGGCTGAGTTATGGAATGACATAACGGCTGCGTTATGGAAAATGTTCCAAAATACTAACATCTCGAAATAAATAATCTTTATTGATGAGATTATTATAAGATAATGAGGCTGTGTTATTATAGCGATACGGCTGCCGATAAATAAGTTACTTCTCGAAAGATTATTAGGTCTTCATGCCCCTTGTCAGACTAAATGGATTATTTTTCAATCTGCCTGAAGATATTCAGGCGTGTAGTTGTTTAACGGTGGCCCGTAACTCTTTCCAAGATCTCTATGGCATCAGAGCAGCGCCCAAGTCAATGAAGGCGTTAGCAGACCGACGAAGGGTATACCATTTTTCGATGTGTTATCCTTTCCCTGGGACTCGCTTTGCCTCTGAGTTGATGAAAACTTGCAACGAGGAGGAAACCCAATCACACTTTATATAAAAGGTGTACAGTTTTTCTACACATTCAAAAGCAAGACGAAGGGCTTGCTCTCATGAAGCGCAGCATGCAGGATATGAGCTGCTGTGTATACACACGCAATGACTCGAGCAATCTTCGGGTGAAGGGAAGTATTTTCATCGTATCTCAACAGAAACAGTTGAAAGGATCGGGAAAATCATGCGATCTGTGAAATGGGGATGTGGTTTGTGGCATGCTGACGAAGTTCCCAGGAGGGCCGATTTCATTTCATCTATTGTTATGTCGTTCTACAGTTGCCAATGTGGAAATCTTATCGAGCGACAATGTATGTGCTTGTGGCACATTGATAACACTAAAGATGACAACATTTGTGCGCGTTTCTGGATCAAAGAGGTGGGCTTGTTCTTCCGTGATTTTGAACCGATAAGCCGTCTTAGGGACACAAGGAAGTGGTGAAGTTGTAATTGAAAAGTATTGAATGTATAACGGCTGGGTTATGGTTTTCCTTTTTGTATAACGACTGGCTTAGGTATTTTCATGAATTTGTATTACGGCTGGGTTACTATTGTTTTCAAATTTATGTATTACGGCTGAGTTATTAATATAATGTTTTGTATTACGACTGAATTACGGTTTCAGTCAGTTAAGGTCTCGTTTGTATACGACTGAATTAAAACAACCTAACTATAAACTCTTTTAAGCAAATTCTTACCAACTCGATATTATAAATGTGTCGGTATTAGTTCAGCCGTAACCTATTTGTACACGCCTATTTTCACAGGCCTAGTGAAGAACACATCATAGATTTAGTGTGCTTAAAATATGATTATTGATGCATATAGGCTGAGATAATTGGTCGTGTTTCTCACAGGCCTAGTGAAGAACACATCATAGATTTAGTTTGCTTAAAATATGATTATTGATGCATAAAGGCTGAGATAATTCTCGTGTTTTCAGACGCCTAAAATATGATTATTGATGCAAAAGCTTAGTTATTTAGTAATACGGCTGAGTTATATACAACGACGCGATAATAAAACCGCTTTTACTGCCGATAAATAAGTTACTTCTAGAACAAACTCGAAGGCTGAGTTATTAAGCAATACGCTGACTTATGACTAAAGAAAGAAGTAGTAGTAGCAGAGTATCGCATTACAACACCACAAACGACCACATTCCTCATACATCTCTCTCTTTCTCAAGTGAGCCGCCTTAATTACTTCAATCTATTTTCCCAACCCAGCAACGTATGTGGAATGAGATGTCATCGCTCATACCGAATCACGGCTTGATATCTTCGACCTCTTCCACCAAACACTCAACCACCCATTTGAATAAATGTCTCTTTTCACAAATACAACCAGATCTAAGTAATACGCTTGAAAACATACTAAAAAGAACCAAAACTAACCTTATGATATCCTCTTGCACAGCAATAGTACAATCTTCCTGGATTCAACACTTCCAGATGTAAAAGTTGAGCGGGTTGACCACACCAACACTCTTTATGCTCTCCTCATTATTCAGATGTCGCCTGCCATAATTTCCAGAAACAGAGGATGAGGAAGACATGTTTAATCTGAAATTTTAAAAGAGCAATGTGTTGCATAGACATTAGTCTGACTTATTAGTTATGAAGGAAGACGACAGCATTGAAACGGCAGCGCTGAGTTTATATCCGTATTTATTAACTAAATATACAAAAGAATATAAAATAATTAAGTCTCGTATCGGAAATCACTGATTGTTATGCAGCCACTATATTTTTCAGACTTAATCAAGAGGGTCATAGTTCATTGAAGTGACGGGGAGACGACTATTGTTTCTTGTGTGTTATTAAATTTAATTTCAAAATTATTTATCTCCGTTAATGTTTTATCGTGCAATTTTATCTTTATTTCCTTGTTTTATTGAGATTCCAACCAAACTAAACTCCATTGAACAAACTCTACGGTCTCGAATGCTATAGTTGTTTGTATACTGGCTGAGTTGTTTGTACTTAGTGGCTGAGTTATTGTTTTTTCGTTGTTGAGTTGTTGTTACCTACTGGCTGAGATATATAACATTATGGCTGGGTGAGATTTACAATACTTAGAGGTAAAGACAAGTAACGATTGAGACTGAGTGAAACCTCAAACATACAGACAAGGAATCAGTCTCAAAACCAAAATTATCCGGACCGAACTATTCAAACATGTGTACGAAGTTCAAACCACACTCTAGTAAGCATCCAAGAAGGCTTGTCGCCTCCATGCGCCCATCTTCTCTTCAACTCTCGCATCTGAAATCGAAACAGCGACCTCGCAACTTCATTAAAATGTTTCCAAAGTAGATAATTATGCCTTCGATCCCACGTGTTTTTACGCTACAAACAAAAAACATTACTAATATTAGGTGTTTTTATCTCTATCTGATTTGAAAACATAGTTGGTCCTCACAGCGAGTTGAAGAAACCAGCGCCTTAATATGATCGGAATGGAGCGATATGTCGGCCATGCATAGACCCATCCGTCTAAACCTAAACCAGGTAGGGATGGTTTTGTTTAGCAAGTCACCCGGACCAGGATTTAGAACTGGGAGGTTTTTCCGATTTGCGTGGCTTTGAATCGCATTGACACTGTTTTCTATCCTAATTGAATAACCTGGAACAACCGACATAATTTGATTTTTGAGAGGATAGAAAAGCTATACAAAAGGTGTACCAGAAGGGGACTATATATAGAGAGACTGTGAACTCAAAAGTCGCGAGAAAAATTAAGGGAAATTAAATCTGATTTGGCACCCGCCCAAAATATGAAAAGTCGAGATTAAGTAACACTTGACATCTGAGTTAATGTAAATTTTACGGCTGAGTTATCATTAAGGGTTTAGGGTTTTAGAGGAGTTCTTAGGATTAGTTTTAATTTTTTTCTTTTGAATGTATAAGTTTAAAAACTATAAGTTTTTCACACTACAAGTTTGATAGAGAGGAAACACAGCAAAGAGATATCTAATTCGATCACAATCACTCCTAAATCACCTGTGAGCTAGAAGCAATGTCACCTGCATAACAAGACTCTTTCCTTCCGGACATACACATTAATGGAGTAGTTTTCCATCTCCAACCACATTGAACACAAATGAGTTTCCTATGGCGATCTGTTATCAAGACAGAACTTTCTCCAGCCTCTTCTGATGTAAAACATGCCGCCTGATTCTAAATCGCAAACTCACAGTCCATGAGTTTCCTCTTTGTTCACAAGTATTATCTCTTGGCCTTGTTTGTTCAAAGCAGTACAAGTCGTAGCTTCGACAGAAAGATCGCAAAACACGTAACGTAAAGACATTGAACAGATCAAACCATATATTTGAGTAACTAAATATGGTCTATACGTATGAAAATTGACTCACAAGTTTGTCTTCTTTAGATTTGAAGCAGTGACCTCAGCCAAAACAGTAGTCGAATGAGAAAGAAGGAGCATCATCCGCTCCGGCTTATTCCTTAATGATGTTAGGATGTGTATACTGAATCTCACAACAGCTAGGACCAAAAGGAGTGACATGAAACACCATGTCTCCTTCGTGTTTGAAGATGACAATGTCACCATTCAAGGTCATGTGCTGTGGTGAAATCTTTCCAACATCCGTGAGTCTCCTGCCTTCTTGTATCACTTCCCAAGTTTGATGTGAAGTCCGATCTTAGTTTCCATGTTTTCTGGTTCGCCTTCCTTCTATGTGGGTTGAGAAGAAGGATGTGGTATTGTCTGCAAGTCAGAAAAGGCAAAGTTAAACAAACCCCCAAATAGGAACATATACGAAGGAGAAACAGAGAGTGTCTCTACGACGCAGCTCTGGAAACCAGGAAGCAGAGGCTTAAAGAAATGAGGTTCATGCGGATTCGCCATCTGCAAACAAGAAAATTAAAACAAGAATTCAAAAACCAAACCACACACATACTTTTTGTAGAAAATTAAAACAAGTGTTGAGAATTTCTTTAACCAATTAACCGGTTTATCTCACTTGACTAATTAACCTTAGTAAACTTGTTGTTGTTGTTTGAGTTTGATAAAGACACATAAGATTTTTGACCCAGTTCCCTTTCGGTACATCTCGGGAGAGGACGACACTCTCAACGATTCACTAGTATCAAGCGTTTACAAGAGCTTCCTTTCACAACAACCTTTGTGTTTCTCTATTCACCTAGAGACAACACAACAATAAGCTAAAAAACCTGAGCTTACTGATCCTGTGTGTAGAGGAGATGAAACCTAAACTCCTTGGAGAAGAAATAGCCTGAGACTCTTGACCAGATCTCCTTTACTTCTCCTTGTAGATACTCCTTCAATCTCTCTTTGCTCTTGCTTCTTGCCTCTTTCCTTCACAAATCTTTCCTTGTGTCAAATGAGTGTTATTATGAGGCAAGAAATTAGGTTTAGAGACAATATAAGTGTCTTCCTAAACCTAATCACTAATGGGCTTTCGACCATAATATAGCCCAGCCAAAAAACAAACAGATTTCTCATATCTCAGCCACGTCATGCCATAACTCAACCACCTCATAACTCAGCCACAAAGTGTCATCCATCTAGATGCATTCAACTAGACAAAATTGCTCATAAGGTAACATTTTACCGTGATAAACATTTTATTCTTTAAATTTTAGGTATGTTTGAGGTATTGTTTAGTTTTGAAGCTAAATGGCTGAGTTATTGCAGTTATTTACACGGCTGAGTTATAGATGAAGATATACGATAATTGATATCAGATTCGACGACTATGACGCAAACCTTGTTATAGTTTTATCGCTTATCCCACCGTGTTACTCCTAAGCGCCGTACACTCCACAAACTTCAACGAATACACCCTACCGCCAATCGGGGTGTTTTGTGGAACGAATCTTTTGCTCCTCCTCCTGAATGCGAACTTCTTCTTACTACGGGTTCGGAGATTGGCAGGAATATGCTCATTCAAAACCGCGGGAAGCAATTCTGTTAGCGGTTTAAAATAACCTAGAATTCTCCTCACTTTCTGTGTGTTCTCCAACGATTGAGCAATCAATTTTCTCCTTCTTCGATCCACGGAAACGCCACCAGTGATCTCGCCTCTGAATACATCCGCATACACGTGATCCACATCTTGATACCACTTCAAGTTTTTCTTAAAGTAATGGGGAACCTTACCGCTTACTAGATCTTCGTGAATCACTTCTTTAAACGCCATCATCCGAGGTTTCATCTTAAACTGTTTGTAATCGTGAACCAAATTAGCTAAGATCCAAGGGTCAAAGAAGGCAATGCGCTTGGACCAGAATGGTGTGGGTCTCGCATGGACCTTTGAATGAGGCAATTCATATACGCTTCGATATGCTACACAAATATTATAAACAACTCAACCATAATATATAATTTCAGACGCATCTAAACTATAACTCAGCTGTGATATTAAATATAACTCAGTCGTAATAGAAAATTTTAGCGTAATAAAGACTTACATTATCAAACACCCAACCATACTCGCTATCTGGCCACGGTCTCTCATGGATGAGTATGCTGTAGAAGTCACTCTCATCATCAGCTGATCTTACAACTTTTTTTCCTGCTGGTCCTGGTTTTCTGGGAATACTGCTAATGTGTTTCATAAGTTTTTCATACGAGACGGATCAACAGGTGCCCAAGGGTCATATATTGCTGTTGAAGGCTCAATATTCTTCCTCATGCATGTCGTTCCATGGTTGTCAATAACCGGAAAAACTGGTCCTGAAGGTTCTGAAGAATCCACCGCCGTCAATGCAAACCCTCGTGGAGATAATTGAACACTTCTCTCCCAAAATTCTTTTACGACGGCTGATGCAAGCAGATCTTGGCCTGATATCTCAGACTCCGGCAACACTTCGTTCGCATCAGCCACCTCAGCGCATTCACTGTCATCTTGAATCGCCTTTTATTGTTTACAGGCACTCTGATTCTACCCCCATGCGTTTTTTTTGTCTCCGGCACCTTTTTCTTCATCAACTCAGCCTTCTCCTTGCATCGGCTTTTTGCTTCTTTAACTCAGCCTGTTTTTTTTTTCCTCACCCATCTCCTTCTTCTTCAAATAAGCCTCTGCTTTCGCTGCTTTTTTCTTAGCAGCGGCATCCTCAGCCTCATCCTCATCCTTTAACTTCAAACCCTGCCTGATCCTGGTGCCGCGTCGCAAGGGTGGACAATTAGCAACCTTATCATCCTTACAAGTCTTTGCAGGAGAAACGAATACAAAATCAACCTTACTTGTTTTAACAGTGTTGCATTAGCTCTATCAAAATCCCCAGCAAAATCCTTTTCACCCTGAAGCATTATCAACTTCCTCGGCAAAATCTTTTTGGGTCCCAACCCCTTAGCAGGCTTAGCAGGGTTTAACGCTGGACTATTGACAGACTTCTGATGTTTGTCCTGCGGCGATGGCTTTTCTGAAGACCCTTCGCCACTAGCGATGGAGAGGTTATCAATGTTTTCGTTACGCTTCCCAACCCCAGAACTTTCAGACGCCCTCCTCAATGTATCTTCACGATATCCTCGAGTCTAACTCTGGTCAAACCCGAGGCGTTAAACCGCGAATCAATCATTTTCCACAGCACTCACAATGGACTCCATAGTCGCATTGTTCAACAACTCATTACTAGGTTCCTCGCTAGAACCCTTTCCGCTTCACCAGCTTGACCCTCGCTGGTGTTCACTTTCCGCTTCTTAGTGGGTGGCTCAGCTTACCGAAACTCCACCCTTCGCTTCTTCTTCTTCTCATTCCCTTCGCATTCCCCGCACTTCCCAAAGGCCTTTGACAAATGTACCAGTATGTATGTCTGTTATCGTTTATCGACCTGTGGGTCTTGACGCTCATTCGACCATTGAGGAAACATCTCTTGAAGTGAGTCCTTCAAAACCATTCTCCTCACACGGACCTGCAACACCAAGTTATGACAGATCTCAGCCACATAATATATCATAACTCAGTCATCGTTGAAATTAAAATTCACTCAGCAGAATAACTCAGAATCTGAGGTTAAACTTACCTCAGTATGCTTGTTGATTTCAGCCAACACTTTATCAAAACTTTACGTACGGCTTCCACCCCATCGCAAAAGCGAACGTCTTCATTTGGAAGCACTCTCCCAAAACACTCACCGCGGGGGGACGGATTCACGCCCAAATCTGTAACGACAGCCATGCCGCTTATGTGTATGTCCATCCTTCTGGAGACAACGTTTTGAGAGTCAGCAAGAATTCGATGCAGACCGACCCCATGGATACGACCTCATGGCTTCATCGTCGAATACCCTTATTGCACCTTGAAAGGGTATCCTTGAATTGTGATGCAAACAATAGAGTCCCATCGCCAAGAAATAGTAGCCCCAACCACTTACGCTTTGTTAACTCCAAAGCGACAGAAGTCTAATGCTGCCTTGAGTTCGTCTAACCTGGGTCCCACCCCTGCGGCACCTTCAACTCCTCCCAAAACTCTTTGTACTGATCAGGTTCAAATGCCTCTACTGGCAGTGGACCTGTGTTTAATCCCGTGATCACACCAAATTGAGCAAGCTGAACCTCATAGGCTCATCAACCACGAGACTCCATATCTCCTTCTTTCTACTCGGAGCTGTCTACATAGTAGATAGTGTACTGTCCTACCAGACCAAACGCTTTTGGGTTCACATAACCTAGCAACTACTCCAAGGGCAGTGTTCAGCAGTTCTCCCACACATCAAGTCCTATTGTTTCTCTAACACTAGGCCAATCTCCTAAACGGAAATTATGATTGATAGCTTTATCTTCTAGGTTAGAACCCTTCGTAAAGTTGGAGGGTAATCCCGTGATCTAGCTTCAGAAACAACCATCTGAACATTATCACCCAAAATAACAAAGACAGATCAAAACAATAACTCAGCCACAAATGATAACTCAGTCAAAACATAACAATAAGACAGCCACAACATAATAATATCTCAGCCGTAACATAACATTAACCTAGTCACAGCACAGCAATAAATCAGCCACAATATTACAATAACAAAGCCATATCAAACCCTAACTCAATTGCAATATAACCCTAACTCAGACACAACAAAGCCCTATCACACCGCAGTCGATGAGCGAGCAAACTCAACCAAAACTGAATAAATAACGCGACATTTTACCGGAAAAGACGAACTCGAGATAAGAATGCGGCAAAGACGATTTCGCATAAACGATTGAGAAGACGATTTCAAGTAAACACAATGTCGACGAGGATTTCGAAAATCGAGATTACTTACGGTTCCTTCTTCGAGACGACGATGTTTATCTGATTTCTAATTTTTCAAAACTGATATGTATGGGGATTCCTTCAAGTGTAGTGAGCGTGAGGACCCTTATTAGCCCAAGCCAAAGCAGTTCCGTTGGACCTCTAGCAACAAGTGCTCGAGTCATGACTTCTCTCCTTTCGCCTTACTTGGTGGGCTCCAAAGTAATAGTGCACACGGACCACGGCTTTCAAAATTATTTAATTATTTAAGAGATAATGAGATCCCTTATTTAATTATGAGAAAAGGAACGGTTTGAGACGGTTTGATTACTCTTGGTGATGTGGATTTTGGGATTTTTTGAGGTCCCTTATTTGAGACTAATATATTATTTAATTATTTTCCTATTTAATTATTCAGAGTTTATCATTTTTAATATAAAGGAAAGATAAACTTTAGAGATCATTTTATAACTTTATAGTTCAAATTTAAGAAAAAATTAAAGTTTTAATATTGTATTCAGAGTTGAAGGAATGATTTTGTTCCCAAAATATTTTGTTCCCGCCTAAACTACGAAACTTTGCGAAACAACATACACTTGTCGGCTGACTTATATAATTTAGATACGTCAAAGCTGAGTTATGCATACTTTGCGGCTGAGTAAAGCCATACATTAGAACAGAAACGAAACTGGTTTACAAATTATTCATGAATTAAAACTGGTTTACATTTAAAAAGTAAATCAAAACTGATTTGCAAAATAAACAACTAAAAACAAACTTAAACCAAAAAAAACTAAACTATGGGCTGCTTCAACCACACCCTCAACCATGTCCTCCATCGTCACACTTCAACCACGCCTTCAGCCTTGTTCTCCGTTGTCCTCCTCCCTCTTTTATCTCTGTCAATAGCCACCTGCTTCAAAATCAATACATTAAAACAGAAACGAAACTAAATCTGAGTGAAAAAATATACCTTTGGAGTGATCCAATCTCAGATTCTTCTTGGAGACCTTACTGGCGACTAATCTGAGTGAGAGACAAAATGAATATGTGAGTAGAGATCGAGAGATATGTTAACAAGAAGAGTGAAGAAAGGACAGAGAGATTCAGAATGAAGAAAGAACAAATTGATTACTGTTGACGTTTCAGATTCTCATACAATCTGCTGAGAGAACAAAGAGAGATTATAGAAGAAGAAAGAAAGAACAAAGAGACAAAGACGTGTAGAAGATTACATTTAATCAAAGGTCAAAAATTGTTATCCTTGATTTAAAAGTTCAACCAATGAGAAAGAAGGACGAAGATAGACAAAATAATGATTGTTAGCCACTAGATCAAATTCAATCAATGGTCCTAAAAATAATAAAATTTTCTTTTCGTTTCCCTTTAATTGTTTTCAAAATTGCTTAAATTTACAGAATTAAACATGATAATTTAAATTCAGTATATAATAAGGTTTGAGGATTAAAGGTTTGGGGTATTGAGATTTGAGATTAATTTTAAACTGTAATATGAAATTAGTTTAAAGTTTTAAAATAAAATAATTATAGTAAATGAAATTAGTTTTAAGGTATAGGGTTTGAGGTTTAAAGGTTTTGGCTAATGATTGAGATTAAATTTTTGAAACAGAAATAGCTTTTGACTTTATATTTAATATATGAAGTTAAATTTAAGATTTGTTGTTAAAATATTAGAGTTTAAGTTTAGAGTTTAGGTTTAAACCTTAAATTTTAAATAATAAAAACTATCATATTTAATGTTCAAATATTAATTTATAAGTTTGATAACTATATAATTCTATAGTTTAGGATTTGAGGTTTAGGTTTAAGAAAATATTAAAGTTAGAGTTTTATAAGTAAGTATTGTATAAGTCATTGTAAAGAGAACATACATATTCAAGATCAAGTTAAAGTCTCAACTTGAAAATTCAAGAAACTATACACATTCAGTTGATTTATATTCACTTGATATTGATAAGATGATTTTCAATATAACTTTTTAAGTACCTGAATTCAGTTTACCGATTTGGGTATGTCCGGGGTATTGCTGAGTTATAAACGATACGACTGAGTTATCTGAACGATACGGCTGAGTTATATAAACATTTTCTTATTTTAGGATAGGTTTAGGGTATTACTTCTTGACAGATCAGATTAGAAAGACCAAATAAGGTCTCACCGCAAGCTATCAAACTTCAGTTTCAATACAATCACAGCAAGGCGATTCATACACAAGAAAAATATTTTAATAACACCATAATTTTGCTATTATACAGTTTTCCATGGCATTTTTCATGTGCCATAACATACAGTTTTCAAACTCTTACCACCTGAATTATCAAAATTTGCAATTTATCAGAGCTCCAACGAACATAAAAACAAGACATACCAACAAAATCTAAAACTATGGTTACAAGAACAAGTTAACACATGTATATAAACACATTCATGTATGTAATTAATTTCAGTCTTGCATACCACCATATATTCTCTCCTCTCTCGCTCACACCAGCAGCTCACCAAGAACAAAACAGATTCAAAACAGACAGATAGAGAGGCAAATAGAGAAGTGACCGTGGTTGGTGAAAGATCAGGACGAATTAAGGGAGTGCAACGGGATCGCACAAGCCTCTTCCCATGTCTCCGACACACGATGACTTCTCCTCTCTCGACCATCTCTCTCTCGTCTCAAGAACGAGATCTGATGTGAATTTTATTAATTATATTTTATTATTGATGTGTGGTTTTGATGTTTAAAAATAATTTCAATTAAAAAAACTAACCAAAGGTCTTTATTGTCATTTACTAAGGAGACTATAACATTCTAGTAATTTTGAAAAGATGTATAACACTCTAGTAATAAACAACCTTTTCTATAACATTCTAGTAATTTTCTCTTGTTTATAAGTAAGAAGAGAAAAAATAAATTGGTGTATCTTATTCCATGAATAATGAGTCCTTTATATAGCATTACAATAGTTTGAGTACAAAGTCTAATTTGGAATGGGAAACATGTATATCTAAGACTTTCCATATGGATATCACCATAATACTCATAACATCTTCTTCTTTGATCTATTAGTTCATAATTTAATTTTAATTGTTTTCAGCTTTAGAGTTTTCCGAAGACACTGTTCTTCAAAAATTTCATAGTTATCAGATTATAAAATAAACTTTTGATATGTGGTGTTTTGACACCATTGTATGCGGTGTTTTCTAATCAGTTTCAATTGTTTTATCGAGTTAGTCTAGTCCTTTTGAGTCAATTCAGGTCTGGAGTAGACTAAAGAGCTAAAGGAGGAGCATGAAGAATGGTGCAGGAACTGAAGCTTTCCATGCAGAACAGTCAAGCGAAGCAGTCAAGAGATTTATCCCGCAGGAACAATCATGCGGAGCAACGAGGTGGACTGTTCCCGACAATTATGGAAATTTTCATATCCTTGAAGATTCGCCCTAATCACCTTCCCTCTCTAGAAATCGACGGCGCTTCCATATAAAAGCGCCTTTATCCCTATTTTATTATTCTACGCTATTTTGCAAGACAAGTTTTCATACTTTTGATTCAAGCTTTTGTGTAGGCGACGGCTTCAACTCTCATCGAGAAGAACAACCTGAACCCTAGTTTTATTCTTCTTAATCTGATCATGAGTATTTCAGTTTCATACATTGTTATTCTTTTTATCATGATTGAGTAGTCGACTGTTGATCTAGGGTGATAGAGTGCTTATCGCAACTGAGCATAGATAGATTATCATTAAGTACATCTTCATTCATTCCTTGTTTAATACTTACGCTAAACTGATCATCTAGCGCCTGATCCTAGGTTAACATGTGCATCAAAAGTTTCATAGGTTGCTAGATCATGCATGAATGAGCATTGCATCCTTAGCCACGCAAAGTAGATGTTAAGGTGCATTGTGAACAAATCGGAATCATTCAATAAGGTTTACCATCGGATCTCAGACCAAGCGACATCTTAGGCGCTGAGTCTGATCGGTGAAAGGAACAATTACACGACAGTGTGTTGCTCTAACCCGTTCTCCGAAGTTCTAGATAGGACTGCATCGAACCTGAATAACTGCCGGTTGTTATTGAGAACACTTCATTCATCCTAGATTAACTCCTTTTAAATTGAATTCATTACCTGAGCTTTTACTTGTTATTTAGGTCACTCTTGAAAGTAAAACTAAATTTTCTTCTTAGCTTAATATTGAACTCATAAAAGTAAAGTGTAGGCTGGTCCTCGATTGAATCTAGTACTGTAATCACAATGTTAACTTGACATTAGCAAGGATTCATTTTAATGTATCAAGTTTTGAACCGCGTTGCGGGACAAGATAATTTTACCTTTATTTTTCGCTTTATATTTAGTCTAAGTATCTAACTCATCTTTACTTCACTGTTGCAGCAGATGATCCAGGTGCATGACCAGTAGACACACCGGAGCAACGCAGGACCATTACATTAGCTTACCAACGAAGAACTAGCGAGATTAGAACGACAGAACCGCCAACAACCTAGGCCTACCAACACCAATATGCGATCATGGCAACCAGGATGATCTCACAGCCGTTTGCACTCATGCAACAGCAGATGCAGCAAACCATCCAAGCACAACAAGATGCTGCCGAGCAAGCAGCTCAATGCTGTTAATCAGCAGAATCAACCGAGGAGGCTGCTCCGATCGGCCAGAGAAACCTATTGCGTAATCTGCCTACTACGCGCTCTGCCATCAACCTCCACCGTGCACCAGGCAGGACTTTGAAATCAAGCCAGCCTTGATAAATCTGGTGCAAAGGAAGATCTTCAGTGGACTTTCCGCGGAAATTCCAATGGACAACATTGAGAACTTCGAAAAGATGTGTGGGTTCACTAAGGCGAATGGAGTACCACCAGATTACATCAAGTGTATTTTCCTTTCCTCTCGATGGGAAAGCTGCTCGCTGGCTAGATTCCCTACCTACTGGATCGCTCACCACTTGGGAACAAGTCAGATCTGCTTTCCTGAGCCACTTCTACAAGAAATCGAAAACGGCGGCTCTGAGACAAAAGATTGCGACCTTCAAAGAGCTAGTAGATGAGCTGTTCTGCGATGCATGGGAACGATTCAACGTCTACCGCAGAGAGTGCCCACACGTTTTCAAGAAGACTATCTTCTTGGAGTGTTCTATGATGGAGTAGGTTGGGAGTACAGGAACGCCTTGAACTCAGCCAGTAATGGAGACTTCACCCAATCGAATCGAGGTGCCTTTGCACTAACTGAGAACATGGCCTCAAGTTCAGCCAATAACAACAGTGAGACTGATCGCACCCAGAAGGTGAACAGCATCGACTATCACAAGATAGATGAGCTCTCCGCCAAGGTTGTTCAGCTGATTAAGAATAATCAGAACCAAGTCTTCATCATGGAAGAATCCCTCGGATAAAGCAATCACGCAGACACTACATTAGAGGCAGATCAGTCAGCAGAGGATCAGCACGAAGTGAGCTATGTGAATGGGCAAGGATGGCAGTTCAAGAACTATCACCCGAACCCTAACGTGAGGAACAATCCCCACATGTTCAACAACCCTAAGCCGACGGTGCTACAGAAAACGCTTCAAGGGAACCAGGGTCAGAACAGTGGATACCAAAGGGGCTATAACAATCAAGGATGAACCTCTCAGCCCGCTCAGATGAATGCTCAGTTCCACAATCAGAAACAACCGACAAACCAGCAATCTGCACAGCCCACTCAGACTGTTCCGCAGGACGAGATGAAGAGTCTTGCCATGATGATGAGCCAGCTACTCCAAGGACAGCAGATCCAAGGAAAGGCACTGAATCATGTCACAAACAACATCAACACCAGAATGAACCATATGTTTAATGACTTGAGTGCAAGTATGATAACGTCTCAAGCCATATGAGACAGATGGACATCCAGATTGCTCAGATCCGAAGTGTGAGGAGACAGCAAGGTACTCTTCCTGGAAAACAGACAAGAACCCAAAGGACTGCAATGCAGTCGCTAAGGAGTGGGAAGCAACTGACTGATCTGGAACCCAGGAGATTCACATCAGCCGAGAAGGGAAAGAGAGAGTCAGATCAAACGCCTGAAGCTGCACTCCACGGATGAAGCGGGGAACAACCTACGGAGACCGTTCCAACTACTGCATAACAGCATGCCAAGCTGTTCCACCGCTGCAGAACCTTCCGCTTCACGTCAATATATACCAAAGGTACCCTACCCTGTTCCAGCTAAGGTTACAAGAAAGGATAAGGAGGAGATGAAGTGCAGAAAGATGCTGGAAGACCTAACATTCAGACCGATGAACGAATTCAGATGATACCATCCATGCGTAACTTTATGAAGGGACTGATTGATATCACTCAAATGTTTATCCCTAAGAAGTGACTTTACTCTCTCAAATAAGAGGTTCAGTTGTAGCACTTAGGTGAATCCACGAGAGCTAGTGTACAAATAAGATGCAATCTTAGTGACTATGCTAGGTTGAAAATGGTTTAAAGTAAAGTGCAGGTTTTGAGTAATGGTAAGATTACTCAGTTGAAAGGTTTTGGTTTAAGACCATAAAGAAAAGTAGTTAGATTCGTGGTAGGTATCAGGAATTCAGGATTATAAATACTATAAATGCTAAAAAGTTGTTTGCATGATATAGGATGTTATCATGAATTATATTAAATAAATAATGCAATCCAAGTTCATGTTCTAGTTAGCTAATCTATAAAAAGCATTAGTGAACAATCCTAACAATAAATATCACAACCATAGCAGATATAGGTTGGGGCTAATCCCTCATATCCTATTTAAACCTTAAATCTAACAAGTGAATCTACTTTACATGGCTAAGTGATTCATAGCAACAAGGTAATAATAGGAGTTCATAGATATATTAGAGGAATGAACACTTAAGTTCCAATCACAAATCTCTTTGGATCTTTCCTCTAGATCTAGAATCTTATAACCTTTGTTAAGAAGAATAAGTAAAGAATTAAGAACTGAGAAACTTTATTGAGAACTTGCAAAGTAATGAAACTATGGTAAAAGAAATGTGTAAAAAGGTGGTGGTC
This sequence comes from Brassica nigra, assembly GCA_016432835.1. Taxonomy (NCBI): domain Eukaryota; kingdom Viridiplantae; phylum Streptophyta; class Magnoliopsida; order Brassicales; family Brassicaceae; genus Brassica; species Brassica nigra. Next base: position 22,239,942 of record CM028246.1, read on the forward strand.
AAAAGCTTCTTTGGTTCCAAAACACTTAGGCACATATAAATATGAGTTCATTAGGTTAAAACTCTCACAAGGGCAATCTTGTAAAAATGTGATGTCGGCTTTAAGTTCGCCAAGTCCAACTTGTCTTCTTCGCTTGCCGATATCGATCAATAGATGGATGTACATCGATCGATTATGATCTCGATGTATCGTCCTTCGGCAAATGTGTGTCGATCAATAACACGAAATGTGCATCGATCGATGTATAGCTCCGGATGTCGACCTCTGGTCTGATCTCGGTGAACTCTTCTTTAAGCTCCAAAAGGCACCTAAAACATCACTTTTCTCCAAAATGCTTCGAGCCTGAAAATATACCTAATAGACTCCAAAACATAGATAATAGTAATAAAACACTTATATACCATGGGTAAAACGGGTAAAATCCATGGTATATCACTGATCTCTGAAAATAAGCGATGACAGTGGGTTCAAGATAGTCTCCAAGGAATGGAGTGCACTGCTCCGAACAAGAGGATCAAGAAACTAGGTGATCCGAAAAATTTGTTCTCTCTGTCAGATTGGGAGAACAGTCTTCTCATGCCCTCACGACCTAGGGTCAAGAATAAACCTCATGCCATACTCTGTAGCTAAGCGCCTGGGATACACATATTTTAAACCTACCAGGATGTCCCTTGTGTTTGCTGATCGATCAGAAAGTCCCATTGGAATAATAGAGGATCTCCAAGTTCTGGTTGGGAACACTCTTGTCCCTGCTGATTTCGTGGTTCTGGAACTTGAGGAAGAGTCAGGATCCCTAATACTGGGGAGACCGGTCCTTTGCACTGTCGGAGCTATCATAGATGTTCGGCAGAGGAAAATTGATCTCCACGTAGGGAAAATTGTGATGAAGTTCGAGATGAATCAGATGCTCAAGAAACCAATGATGGATGGACAGACTTTCACAGTCCAAGAGGAAAGCGACCCGCTGGAACCTCATGAGGGAATGATTGAGGAAATCCTCACCGATGATCCTCAAACTCGCCTTTAATCGAGCTAAAGCCGAGCAGAACTTAGAGAGTGTGGATGCTGATGCCTATGCCAAGGTCCTGGATTCAGCGAGAAGTATGGAAAGATAGTGGCAAATCTAAGTCGGAGAACAGCGAGCTCCGCAAACCAGCTGGAACAATGTCACCTTCAAACCCACTGTTCGCAGCTGCTAATGACTCGTGGAGCGAACTGAAAGCTCGAAGGAAGATCTCAAATCCCTTCCCAAGGGACTCAGGTATGTTCCTTGGACCCAACTTCACATATCCTGTCATTGTGAATGCGGATCTGAACAATGCTGAAACTGATCTTCTCTTATGCGAACTTAGAAAATATCGTAAGGCATTAGGATATTCTCTTGCTGACATACCTGGCATTTCACCTGATCTGTGCATGCATAGAATACACCTAGAAGATGAATCGATGACTTCAGAGAACATCGAGGAGGTTAAACCCAAATCTAAAGAATGTTGTAAAGAAATAGATAATGAAACTTCTAGAAGCTGGTGTAATCTATGCCATATCTGATAGTAAGTGGGTTAGCTCCGTTCATGTAGTGCCTAAGAAAGGAGGAATCACTGTCATAACAAATGAAAGGAATGAATTAATCCCTACTAAAATAGCGACTGGTCATTGCATGTGCATTGATTTCTGTAAATTGAACGCTGGACTCGCAGGATCACTTTCCACTTTCATTGCTCAGATGCTTGAAAGATTGGCTAACCACCCTTACTATTGCTTTTAGATGGTTATTCAGGTTTCTTTCAGATTTCCATCCACCCGCACGATCAGGAGAAGACGACGCTCACATGCCCGCACGAACATAACGCCACGAAGGATGCCCTTCGGCTTGTGCAATGCTCCAGCTCTTCCAACGCTGCATGATGTCAATTTTACTGATCCAATCGAAGACATAATGGAGGTTTTCATGGACGATTTCAGCGCCTATGGAAGCTCCTTTCATGTCTGTTTGTCAAACTTGTGCGGTTCCAAGAGGTGCGAGGAGAAGCATCTAGTGCTGAACTGGGAGAAATGCCACTTCATGGTCAGAGATGGGATTGTTCTGGGACATAATATATCAGAGAAAGGTATTGAAGTGGACAAGGCAAAGATCGAGGTCATGATGAGTCTGCAGCCACCGACTACAGTGAAGGGAATTAGAAGTTTTTTGGGGCATGCTGGCTTCTACAGGAGGTTCATCCAAGACTTCTCGAAAATCGCAAGACCACTCACTAGGCTGCTCTGCAAGGAGACCAGGTTCGATTTTGACAGCGACTGTCTAGCCGCATTCCACACAATCAAGGGAGCTCTAGTCAGTGCACCGATTGTCCAACCTCCAGATTGGGACCTCCGTTTCGATCATGACAGATGCAGTGACTTTGAGTGGGAGCAGTTCTTGGACAGCGGAAGGACAAGAAGCTTCACATGATATACTATGCAAGCAGAACAATGGATGAAGCTCAGTGTCGCTATACAACTACAGGGAAGGAGCTCCTTGCCATTGTGTTCGCTTGAGAAGTTCAGGTCCTACCTAGTTGGATCTAAGGTGATCGTGACACACGAACCATGCAGCTTTGAGGTACCTGCTCACGAAGAAGGATGCTAAACGCGCCTCTTTAAGATGGATTCTTTTACTCCAAGAATTCGATCTAGAGATAAGAGACAAGAAGGGGGTTGATAACGGAGTTGCAGACCATCTTTCCAGGATGAAAGTCTCAGATGAGACGGCTTCGACGAGGAACACCCAGTGGAATACGCCATGCGATTGGTCTGTGCAGCACGGAACAGTCATTCACCGTCAGCAAGGACTGTTCCCGGTAGATCTAATCCTTCACTGCAGTGATCCGTAAGATCCGAATCTTCCATGGTTTCTCAGATTGCCAACTTCCTGGCAGCTGAAAAGAACTTTGAAGTTCACTGGGAATGAGAAGAGGAAATTTCTGAGGAAAGCAAGGCACTATTTTTGGGACGAACCATATCTATATCGGTAGTGCAAGGACAGGATCTTTAGAAGGTGTGTTCCAGAGGTTGATATTCCAGGAATCCTTCATCACTGTCACGGTTCCTCCTATGCTGGTCATTTTGCCACCTTCAAAACAGTTTCCACGGTCCTCCAAGCTGGTTTTGGTGCCGACTATGTTCAGGGATGCCCATGCTTTCATTTCACGATGCGTAAATGCCAAAGAATGGGGAGTATCAGTAAGAGGAATGAAATGCCTTAGAACTACATCTTGAAGTAGAGGTGTTCGACTGCTGGGGATCGACTTCATGGGGCCATTCCCACCTTCTCACAAGAATGAGTACATGCTAGTTGCTGTGGATTATGTTTCCAAGGGTAGCTTATTGCCAGCCCAACTAATGACGACTTGTGGTGACCAAGATGTTCAACTCCATCATCTTCCCAAGATTTGGAGTACCAAGGTGGTCATAACGATGGAGGAACTCACTTCATCAATAAGGTGTTCCAAAGATTGCTGAGAAAGAATGGCGTAAAACACAAGGTCGCAACCGTATACCACCCCCAAACCAGCGTCAAGTGGAAGTGTCTAATAGAGAAATAATGAACATTCTTCAGAAACACCGGAACAACCCGCAAGGGCTGGTCTCTCAAGTTAGACGACGCTATGGGCTTACAGAACAGCCTACAAGACTCCACTCGGGACCACTCCCTATCACCTGGTCTATGGCAATGCTTGCCATCTTCCGGTGGAACTTGAATACAAGGCAGCATGGGCTGTCAAACTGCTCAATTTTGACATCAAATCAGCCAAGGAAAGACGAACAATCCAGATTCACGAACTGGAAGAGATCAGGCATCTAGCCTATGAGAGCAAAGATCTACAAGGAGAAACCAAGGAACACCATGATAAGAGGATCATCAGTAGGAACTTTGAACCAAACGATCAGGTCCTACTATTTAATTCTAAACTTAAGCTGTTCCTGGTAAATTGAAGTCGAGATGGTCTGGACCCTTTATCATTAAAGAGGTCCGACCATATGGAGTAGTTGTGTTTCTGGACACAAAAGGAGGAGAATTTGTTGTGAATGGTCAGCGCCTCAAGCCATACCGCTGAGACAACAACCTAAGGGGAAGAAATTCCTTAGGCGACCCTCCATAGCCTGAAAAGGCTAACCAAAGTCAAGCTAGCAACTTTAACCAAGTGCTTGGTGGGAGGCAACCCACTGGTGAGTGTGAATACTTTCTTTGATTTTTCTATATTTGCTTTTAATTTTTATTTCAGGAAAAGAGAAATTCGGATTCTTATCGGGAACAGTCCATTGATCGCTCGCTGGAGACCAGCTGATCCCAGGTAAGTATTTCGGAACCTAAAAAAAAATAGTAATAAATAAAAAGTAATAAATGATGAGAGAAAGAGAAGCGGTTTAGGGTTTGCCTATTTAAAGGTCGATCCCCACTCTCCCACTTTCTCTCATCAAAAGAACTCCCCAAGAACCCTAAATCGAAAACTCTCCATTTCCTCATTTCATCTTTTCGATTTTAAGTCCTCACCTCTTGGATCCTCAGAGATCGGTTTGTCTTTGCAGTCAATCCTATCAATGGCTCCCAAGGTAAGCAACTCAACTCGTATTGCTTTGTAAATCGCGATTCAGAGGACTTTCTCATTTCTATTTATTGCGCTTCACTTGATAGATTCAAGTTACAAGAAATCGACTTTGTGCGAATATGAATGGTTTAGATCGAATTGACTTTGATCTTTATTACTCTAGAACATTGGATTTTTTCGATTTGGTATGATTTGTTCGATGTGGTTGATTGGAATCGATTGGATGCTGTTATATTGAGAATGGTTTGTGGATCCATCTTTTCTAACCAACCCATAAATAGTACTGATCTGTCTATTGCTGTTCTCTCTCGCAGATCCGAACAAAGCACATCGCCCAGAGAGCATCGAGGCACACCGCGACCCAATCGACACCGATTGCCGAGCCTAACCCAACGTATCCATGGCCTCGAGCAGGAAGGTGTGGCTATCGACATTGAGGACCCTAGGCTCTTTGATGTCAATGTCGAAGGGTGGGACAAAGAAAAAAAAGGCTTACAAGGCTCTTTGATGTCAATGTCGACATCCAGCCAACATTGTACGTGCACCCTCCGACACTCGCCCAGCTCGGTCTCGACGGTGATGTGCAGAGAATTCTCTCAGCCATTGGAATACTCGAGCTCTGCACCAAGCCGCAAATCCTCATTCCAGAGCTAGTTCGGCAAGCCTTGGCAACGGCGGAGATTTATCATGAGAATGATCACCAGCCGATTCGAGAACACTCACTTCCGCTTTATGGCTGGTGGGAAACATTGCTCCCTCCCGCTCGTCAAGTTCAACGAGATCTATGACATATCCGACGATCCAAGGGAGGTCTCCCTCCTCAAAAGCTTTTCACCCGCCAAGATCTTCTGGGACCTGATCGCAAGCGGAGACTTCAAGCCTTGCACAGCCTATCAGTCCCACATCCGAAATTCTTCAGTGCGAATCATTTCCAAGGTCCCCAGCAACTTGCTGTTCGCTAAGGACCAAACCTCGGGTCACCAATGGAGAGCTCTAGATGCTCTACTCAGGATTAGAGGATCAGATACGAGCAGCGCGTGCAGGAATTCCAATCACGAAGGTTCTCACCAATCCTGGGTACTTACTTGCTGCAATGTTCGTCGCGAAGAAAGGTCTGCTGATGAGAGGTTCGCAGACGAAGGATCGATGTGGCAGTCTCCTCTCGCCATTGTTCCTCCAATTCGGAATCGACCACCTCGCCCTCGAGACCAACTATGAGCCATACTACATTGACATCCCCTACCTCATTAAGTGTCACATCCTCCGCGACGAGAGCACCTACATGTTTCAAGATAAGGCAGGGACTCAACTGTTCTGCAAACTCCCTCAAACAGAGATCACAAGCCTGGACAAGTTCAAGAACATCCGGTTCCTTCCAGAACAGGAGCACCTTTGCGATGATCCGCTGTTGGTTCACCAGGAGGACCCAGGCATGGAGGACGTCGAGGACGTAACACCTGAACCCAACTATAATCTCGAGGACATCGAGGATGGCTTCGACAACGAGACGTACCGCCGCTGGATAATTGATTCACAGCGCAAGAACAACAGCCTCCTGAAGAGAATCCTAAAGACCATCACCGACGGTTGCTTCAAGGGTCAACAGGAAAGAGAGGACGAGCAGGAGCAGTCTCAGCAGACAGGCCATCGCCCAGGCAAGGAACCAGCTGGTGCGACATCAGGAGGAGAGCGGCTACCGCGAAACAGGTGTATTACTTGACAATGCGGGAGCGGGGAGTCAGACTGATCCGCCACCAACATCTATCACCATTGTCTTATCCATCTGAACTACATATATTTCTGCAAGTTATTTGTTTTCTTTTATTATTTTGGTGTTTTGGTTTTCCTCTATTTATCTTTTCACAACCAGGGATGGTGTGAAGTAAGTCTGAGGGAGGCACGTGTGCTAGTTTTCATTGGATTTTTCTTTTCTGAGTCAGTCTGTCTGCTTTGAGTCGTTTTGATCGAGTCAGTTTTAGGATCGAGTCAGTTTCTAAACTCTTGTGGGAATTAGGACCTTATTCTGTGATGATCTTTAACCACCTCGTTCTTTAACCTTCTTATTCAGTGACCTTAGCAGTGACGAAAGACCCACACTTGGACCTGGAACACCCTGACGTATCTCATTTGACTCTCCAGAAGTTTTCAGCCAATCAGGTTACGCTGGGTAGACTTAACTTCACCAAACTTGAACATAATATTGACTGCAATTACTCTTGTCATGGGCACTAGATCAGGGAAACGATAACAACACTCATGACTTCTTTTTCTTTCTACCACCCTGGCTGTTCTTGAGTGGCTAGCTCATCTTTAGCTAGTTCCCACCTTTACCCAAGCCTTTATTCCACCTCCATGCATTCTGTTTTCATTTTTTTATGTGCAGATATGTACAAAAGGCCGGATAGGAAAGGATCAACACAGTCTCTTACTCATACTGCTAAGGACTTCTGCCAAATCAAGAAGAACAGTCACCGCATGCCGCTGCAGAAAGTCACCGCATGGCTCCATTACAATCCATTGACTGTTCTCGCTGGAGAATAACAAAGAAGAGAATAAGGTCAAAGCGAGTAGAGCGATCAGCAGAACACCTTCACCCTGCACGTAACCTCCTTCTCTGTCATCACCTCGTCATTGATCTCACCTGTAAAAAAAAAGAGAGAGCTATGTATATTTCTGTAATTTTCTTTTGAGATCACTGATGGAGAAGGAGGATATTTGATGCTCCTATCAAAAATTCAGTTGAAGCCAGACGAGGAAGAAGATTATGCTGTACACATATAAGGAACGGCTGCTCTCGGATTTGATCGATCGCAGCCACTTCTACTCGCTTGACATACCGTCTTTCTTCACAACAAGGCTACGTTCGCGAGAGTTCCACTGAGACACTATGTGAGTTACGATGAGAAAGAGCCAGGAGGAAGGACAAAGGAAGTTAGCACAAATAATAGAGAACAGGCAGACAAACGGAGCAGTCACGGCAAGGTTAGCAATACGAGTAAGAACTGTGGACATCAATGGATCCGTCCTCTCTTGCTGTTTTGTGCGATATCCTGCATCCACTACAAAAATTGAGAGCCCTAAACACTCTTTAAACTCCACATTTAAAGTTAGCCTGTTCCACACCTAGCCTGTCTACCTTGAATAGTGCATGTGATAAGTTGTTCACGCCATTTTAAATTGAATGTTGGGAGTTCTCTCTCGATAGTGTGCCTTTTTCAGGATTGAAATGTAGAGTATGGAGCTGATTATCGAACAGCGATCAGTGGGGTTCTGGTAAAAGTGTGTGGTCCTAGCCAACTGCTTGTATGGTTCAGAGATTCGTGGTTAAGGTATGGTTGTTGAGAATAGGCGAGTTCCCACACTTTCAAACCTTTCTCCTTGTGCTGGATACTTGCCATTGTTCGAGGACAAACAAGGATCTAAGTCTGGGGGAATTGATATGTTGTGTTTTTGACACCATTGTATGTGTGTTTTCTAACCAATTTCAATTGTTTTATCGAGTTAGTCTAGTCCTTTTTGAGTCAATTCAGGTCTGGAGTACACTAAAGAGCTAAAGGGAGGAGCGTGAAGAAAGGTGCAAGAACTGAAGCTTTCCATGCAGAACAGTCAAGCGGAGCAGTCAAGCGATTTATCCCAGGACAATTATGGAGCAACGAGGTGGACTGTTCCCAATTATGGAAATTTCCATATCCTTGAAGATTTTCCCTAATCACTTTTCCTCTCTAGAAATCGACGGCGCCTCCATATAAAAGAGCCTTTATCCCCTATTTTATTATTCTACGCTATTTTTGTAAGGCAAGTTTTCATACTTTGGATTCAAGCTTTTGTGAGGGCGACGGCTTCACCTCTCTCATCGAGAAGAACAACCTGAACCCTAGTTTTATTCTTCTTAATCTGATCATGAGTACTTCAGTTTCATATATTGTTATTCTTTGCATCATGATTGAGTAGTCGACTGTTGATCTAGGGTGATAGAGTGCTTATCGCAACTGAGCATAGATAGGTTATCATTAAGTACATCTTCATTAATTCCTTGTTTAATGCTTACGCTAAACTGATCATCCAGCGTCTAATCCTAGGTTAACATGTGCATCAAAAGTGTCAGAGGTTGCTAGATCATGCATGAATGAGCATTGCATCCTTAGCCAAGCGAAAGTAGATGTTAAGGTGCATTGTGAAAAAATCGGAATCATTCAATAAGGTTTACCATCGGATCTCAGACCAAGCGACATCTTAGGCGCTGAGTCTGATCGGTGAAAGGAACAATTACATGACAGTGTGTTGCTCTAACCCGTTCTCCGAGTTCTAGATAGGACTGCATCAAACCTGAATAACTGCTCGGTTGTGATTGAGAACACTCGCATTCATCCTAGATTAACTCCTTTTAAATTGAATTCATTACCTGAGCTTTTTACTTGTTATTTGCGTCACTCTTGAAAGTAAAACTAAATTTTCTTCTTAGCTTAATATTGAACTCATAAAAGTAAAGTGTAGGCTGGTCCTCTGAATTGAATCTAGAATACTATATTCACAACTGTTAACTTGACAGTAGTAAAGATTCATTTTTAGTGTTTCACTTTTCTTACTTCAACACGAGCTGTTGCTAGGTTTATATTGAGTCTTACATACTTAATAAGTAGACTATTAAGTAACAATATCAGAGAGAAGTCTACAATCTTTTTTGTTAGTGTCAATTAAATCGGATCTAACAAATAAAATGAGAATTGTTCGCTAACGTGGAAGGCTTGTTCTGATTGAGACACGGACCCACAACTTTCATCAGTCCCACTTGGATTTCAGTTGTATATCGTTATAGTGGAAGAAAATCCCAAAGCTTTATTTCCCCAGTATATTTTTCAATCCATGTTTCGATTTAGAGCGTTTGTAAAATAAAAAGTAGGAATTTGATGTTTGAATGAACATAAGGATGCTATGATCAATGAATCTCATAAACGAAAACTATTAAACGACCAAGAAATCACCTGGCAAAATCTTCGGCGGAATGAAATCCGTGAGGTACGAAACCTATTCCCTTTCAATTTTGTTTCTCTCGATGTGTTAGTTTTTTTTTTTGTGTGATGTCAGTAATTCAACATAACTGAATTTATGTTCAGTGACACTTGAGACCATCATTTACAGCCTGTTAAATTTGAAAATATTCCAATACATGAGAAGTATTGTATATGGTTTTATTATTCTTCAGTATAAGTTTAATTGTGAAAAGATGAATAAATTTTCTCTATTCTTCTGTATATGTATCAGGTCCATTGAGAATCCTGACCATATTGATTTAGAAAAAAAGGTACAAGAACAAACTTCGTATATTTCATCCCAGACAAGAAATAAAAGAATTTCTATCCAAACATGAAAACAACGGAAAGAGCATTCTTGCGGAAGGTTTTTGCGAGAAATGACGAGTTTTACAAAAATCTTATGTAAAATTAAATTCGGAAGTTCCTACGAAAAAACATAATATTAATATATATGAGATAATCTTCTGTAGAACAACTTTTAGAAAAATTTCCAAAAACTTACGTAAAACAAACCAAGTAGTTCTGAAAGTTCACGGAGCGATCAACGGAGATAATGAGAACGGAAGAAAGTAACCAACACTTTTTCACATTCTCTAATCGCCACACACAACTCTCATCACCAGACAAGGCTCTCTTATCGCCACACATGACTCTCTGATAGCCACACAAGGGAACCACACAAGGGCTCTGATCGCCACACAAGGCTCTCTTATCGCCGTACAGTGCATCACATCGCCACAGAGCTCCCTCTCTCTCCTCCTGATCGCCACAGAGCTCTCTCATTGCCACACAAGGCCTATGATCGCAACACAAGGGATCTGGGCTCTGATTGCCACACAAGGGCTCTAATTGCCACACAAGGCTCTCTCATCGCCCCACAGTGTATCACATCACCACAGAGCTCCCTCTCTCTCATCCTGATCGCCACAAATCTCTCTCATCGCCACACAAGGTTCTGATAGTTACACTCAACCTCTCTCATTGCCACAGATCTCTTTCATCACTTCCCACGAGCTCTCATTGCCACAGAGCTCTCTCATCGCCTCACACGAGCTCTCATCGCCACATATAGCTCTCTCATCGCCACAGAGAGGCTCTAACTGTGTTCTCCTTTAAATCTCGATCAAAATGTCTCTCGTTTTGTCTCAATTGGAGTTTCCGTTGAGATTTTACGATAAAAACAAGTAAAGAGATTTTTTCTTGTAAAGGTTCAAATCAATGTTAAGAGACGGTGATGGTTTACTTAGCACGGCTGTCTTCTCGAATAAATGATTGATTTCCATCAACCCATAGGATCAACGACATAAAAACCAACATTGTTTAAGTCGCAAAACGGTCCTAGAAGAAGGTCCAAAACGCGGACGAAAGCTCACTTATGATTCAACACGAGAATAGGCCCAAAGTACAATGACGGTTTATTAAATTTGGATAAAGAAATGGAAGATGAGGATAAATACAAAGGTACAATACCAAGAAAGATATCATTAGCTTGTCAGCATATCTATTAATAGTAGCTACGATAACTCCAGTAATCTCAGCTCTTAAAGCCTCAATCCTTAGGCGATCCATGTTAAGGGTTTGGTCATAAGCAGCTGCCTTAACATCCTCCCTCGTTCCAATTTGTTTCATGAATACACTTAGCAAAGAAGTTTGAAAGCACTCTCTCTCATTCAAGTTTCTGGTGTATCTCTCAATAAACCTTTTCTCCTTTTACGTACAGAAAATCTTGTGTTGAAAAATGAGCTCAAACGCACCATGGGAAGTCCTCCATCCATAGCTGAATTTCTGACGCATCTGCGAAGTTCTGCATCTCAAATAGCTCCAAATCTCCAAAGTAACCCAAAACGTACATGGACGAGAAAATACTCTAGAAGGACTCCAAAAACATATGATATACTCTAAATAGGACTTATACCATGATCTCAAAGTGGTAAAAACCTTGGTATATCACTAACCTTGATGGCAAAAAGAAGGTCAAGTTTGTTAAATCTTTGCATTAACAAGTAGAAGAAGCATTGAGGAACATACCAAAACTTATGCAAGGAATGCTAACAAAGGGTGTATGTACATGGTTCTTCCACCAGGGGATTTGGTTTGGATACACTAAAGGAAAGAACGATATCCAGTCGAAAAGTCTAAATTACTACCCAAGGCTGATGGGCCATTCTAGGTGCTGGAGTGAATCAATAACATTTCATATAAGATTGATCTCCAAGGTATCTCCAAGGGAAGTATACTATTAGTTTAACCTTCAATGTGTCTGACCTTAGTCTTTTAGTTGCAGATGAAATTGTTATGAGGTTAAATCCTTTTTAAAAAGGAGGGGATGGTGCAACACAGGTTGGACCAGACTCGATTAGAAGTCGGAATGTTGGACCAGACTCAAATAACAGTCGTGATGGGCAAAGAGAATTTTACCCAGGGGAGATTTCAACCAGAAATAAGGAGGGTGGACAAGTAATGGTCTGGAAGACCTTGAGCAGTCTGGAAATGGACCATGCGAGTATAGACGATCGAGAAATAGATTAGGCGAGCATGGACAATTGGGAAATGGACTATGTGGGCATGGAAGATTGGGAAATGGACCATACGAGCATGGACAATCGGGAAAGGACCAAGCGGAAGCAACACCCGTCTCATTCTCTCTTTAGAACGGTGTGTCATTTATGATAAAATAGCTAACTAAACCAAATATTAAAACAAAACAAAATATCAAAATATTTGTAAATTAAAAGTGGGATAATTTTTTAAAAAAAATTCTATAACCAATATAATTTGAAACAAAAATTCGAGTAAAACAGATATAAAATTGTGATGTTTTCAAGACATCAAACCGTTGAGATATCAAACTACTAGGAATGCTCACCTGTAAAGGGGAAGAAGGAGGCTAGGTATGATATACGATGGATTTTACCAGTTTTTAGCCATGGTATATGAGTGTTTTAGAGTCTATTTACTATGTATTGGAGTCTTTTTTAAAGTATTTACAGGTTCATGCATGTTTTAGAGCAATGTGGTGAATTTGGATCATTTTGGAGATAGAGATAGAAGAAACTCGTAGATGTTAATCGAACCCGCCAGAAGTCGACATCAGAGTCAATCGTCGATCGACAAACACCTTGTGTCGTCAATCGATAGCGAAGCATGCAAGGCCTGATTTGGTTCCTGATATGCGATGGATTTTACTCACTTTTAGCCATAGTATATGAGTGTTTTAGAATATGCTTACTACGATTTGGAGTCTTTTTCGAGTATTTACATGTTCATGAGTGTTTTGGAGTAAATTAATGATTTTGGAGCATTTTGAGGCAAAATGAGAAGTTACCCGAGCTGACCATCGAGCAGACTAGAAGTCGACGATTAGAGATGAAAATGGATCGATGCACACCTTGTGCCATCGATCGACGGCGATAATAGATGAGCCCAGCCGACATAAAGCCCAAGTCAACACCAAATTACAATATTGCCCCTGACGAGTTTTAACCTAATATTTAAGTGCTGTGCCATTGTTCTAGGCAACACACGCCTTCATATTTTCTTATTTTCACCAAAGTAAAAGGTTTTCTAGGTTTTTAGTAGTTTGGAGAGAAGATCCAAGAATTTGTCAGAGTTTTGAGATTGGAACTCCAGTGTTACTTATCATTCTATTTATGCAATTTATTCAGACTATGATTGTGCTTTCTTTGATTATGTCTAAGTAATCTACTTTTTAGATTAATGGTTCAGATAGATTATGAGGGATTAGCCCATATATAGAACTGCTAAGTTGTGGTATTCATCAATAGGATTGTGCTTAGTGCTTGCTCTAGAGTAGCTAACTATAACATTGATCTAGGTTTATAGATATATTGACTTGATTGATCCTAATTGAGCTAGATCTGCTAGAAACAAACGACTGATCTTTTAGCATATCTAGTGAAAATAATTCAACCTGTTCAGTAAACTTGTTAGGAAGAACCATCAATCGATTATTCTATATATAAATCGATCGACGTTCTGAAAGGAAAATCGATCGATTATCCTATAGATAAATCGATTGACGCTTACTCGGCTCAACAAGCGAAAGCTGAGACTCTGAGATCCTATGCAATAGATAATTTAAACAAACGAAAGTTGATATATCATTTCTAAGTTGAATTCTAATATACCATATAACTTTAGATTCTATATAACAACAATCCTGATTACCTGAATAGAAATCCTAAGTCTAGCGCTTTAATATTCAATTAAACTTCAATCAACCGAACAACTGCCTTGTTCACCCCTGCTATTTTATTTACATTAATTGAACCTGGATTAATCACCTCTTATTTTAATCTATTGTGTGCCTTAGCTCTCTGTGGATTTGATCCCTGAGTACTACAATTGAACCTCTTATTTAAGAGAGTAATTCACTCCTTATGGTAATTTGAATGATATCAAATTTGGTGTCGTTGCCGGGGAGCTTAGATCGCCATTAGATCGTTGTGGTAGTGGAACCACTCATCAATGTCTCTTTCCCATCTAAGATAATCACTTTTGCCTGAAAATTTAAAGGGTTTAGCTCTACTAGCAAAAGGGTTATAATCTACATGAGATTGAACTGAAAATTTGTGAGAGCAAGAGTTTTGAAGTGGCTTGATCCTTGAAGGATCTGGTGGCTTGGGCTCGACATAGACAGCCTCTGGTGCATCTCCAAATCTCCTTTCTCCTGGCTATGGACGTTGGCCTTGTGCCTTCTTTCTTTTCCTCAACTGAGCAATCCGATCAACCTCTTGCAAAGCTGTCAGATTTTGGTTCTGTTTGGACATCTGACTTTGGCCGTGTGCTTCTCCTACTATGGCTTCCTGAAAACACTCTCAAAGATCAAGTGAAGGCATTGGAAGTTCTGGTCGAACCAAAATAAATCAAATGCAACAATGCAAATTACACTAAATCGAGAATTATGCAAATTAATGAACCGAAATGAAATAACTATGCAATAAATGATTCTTCTTTTGGTTTTCTGAATGCAATCTTGAAATGAAACTATATGGAATGATACTAAACAAAATGGAAAAAAAATATGGAAAACAAACTAGCAATGATTTTTTTTTGAATTTTTCTTTGATGCATACAATTAAACCAACTTATGCAGAAGATATAAACTAAGCTTAAAAATATTTTTTTCTTTTCTTATGCAATCACGAAATGGACCAACTAATATGATATGAAACAATAACTAGAATGATTTCTTTTGGGTTTTAAATTTATGGATGCAAATGAAAAGGAATCAAATTCAAAACAGTAATTTTTATGGGATTTTATTTTATGGAAACTAATAAATGCAAACACTTTTCTTTTGGGATTTTGATTTTAATGAATCAAACTAGAATTTTTCTTTTCTTTTCGTGGCCTTTTAAAGGATGAACAGAAAGAACACAAAAAAATGCAGAAACAAATTTGAAACAAAAGACAAGTTTTATGGATTTTCGGTTTATGATGAAAACAAATGCAAGCAAATAAAATATGATGCAAGGATAGATATCACCTGATTCAGGAACTTCAGCTCTGATACCAAAATGTTGTGGGCAAAGTTCTGGCTGTTCAGATTGATGGAACTGAGGTTCAACCTGAAAACAAAGAGATTAGATTTTTATGAGGCTTTATAAGTTTTTAAGATGAAAACAAGAATAAATATGAAAATAAATGAGATGGTGATGATAATGTAAATAAAAAAAGATAAATAAACAAAGGATAGCATGAGATCAAGCTGCTGGTTGTGTAACACTCTCAGCTTGATCAAATGATGGTTGATGTGGAATGAGATGGAGCTTTGCTTGCTGGTTGTGTAACTCTCTCAAGCTTGGCTAGTGGATGGGATGGACGAAATGGAATGAAGGACGCCACAAAGCTCTGTGAAAGGAGGCTTTGATAAGTCTAGATACTCAAGAGCTTCTTCTCACACACTCAAAAGACTTAGAACAATAGTTTTGACAACCTAGAAAAACTGAATAATTCTTATTACTTTCAAAAGGGTCTGATTTACAATGACAAACTAACTGAGCTTTTATAGGCTCGATCTTAGGACTTTCTAACAGTCTAACAGTCTAAAATGACTTAAGGAAACAAAATAAATTGAAATAAAAGTCTTGGAAGCAAAGGCTTTGATGGCTCCATGGAATATGGCCATTAGCTTGATTTATGCTTTCTTCCAAATGGGAAACTTGTGGAGACTTGTATCTTGATAGCTTCTGGACGTGGCCATGATCTTCAAGCCTTCCTGAAATACTCCTTGGTCTCAATAAAAGATAATATGGCCGTTGGTCTTGGGCAAAAATCAGTAGAAACTTCTCCAAAGTATTTAGTGTAGATGCTGCCAAATATGGAAGGTTGGTGTAAATGAAGATCCGCCTGATCTCCTGGGTGCTGGTTCAGCTGAGGACTTCTTGGATGTCTTCTGGATGGTTAAGATGATCTCCTGGCTTCCACAAATAATTCTGGGTCAGACCGAATTGAATTGGTTGAAGGCTCTTTATAAATGATGTCGGTTTGACCGGTTTTGGGCAATTGAGCAAACCAAGTATATCTTCTGGTTGGATTGGATTTCGGGCTTGGTTCTTCTTGATATGGACTCTTAAAAGGCTCTCCTTAACATAAAAAATGGCTTCAGTCGTGTCCTCTTCATGGTTGGACTTGTATGGGTCGAAATATGGCTGATCTGGCCCATTGGATGCTGAGAAGATGGACTGACTTGTAAAATCCATAACTTCCTGGTCCTTGAAGCTTTCCTTAAAATTCGAAGCCTCACAGCTTCCGTTATGAGTTAGTTCTCTTTTAAAATTGGTTTCGCGCTAAAAAAACGTCTGGTTGTTGAGATATTAGCCTTGGACTGAACCTCGGTCGCTGGTACCTCCTAGATGGCCGGTTTGGAAGGTTTGGTGAGACTCTGGTTGAACTATGGATTTCGTGACCTCAACACAGGGGGCTGTAATCCCTGATACAGATGATACTGCAGTTGCTGCTGTAGATCAGGCTGTCTACCCAGAACTTTGGCTGACTACAACCGTCAAGATCAATACTACGCCAACAGGTCAGCTATTCTTCCTCCAGCTATCTAGAGGAACGATTTATAGCTTAAGCCCCAATACTATACACTCATGGGACAGACACCCTACTGTGGGTTGCCCCATGAGCATCCTATGGATCATCCAATGGAGTCCCTGAGGACTACCTATTCTGCAAGCTCTTCAAGTACTCACTTGCTGGAAATGCTTCGCATTGGCTTAAGCGTTATCACCAGGATCTCTTACATCCTGGGTCGACATCAAGAATGCGTTTCTGCAGCATTTCATTGACGAGGCACGTGCTGAGGACTTGAGGAGCAAGATTGCTACCTTCACATAGAAGCCTGGAGAGTCATTCAGAGACTCTTGGATCAGATTCAAGTTCTATCAGAGAGATTGCCCACACCATGGATTCAATGAAGTTCCGCTGCTTAACACCTTCTTTGGAGGCATTGAGCTGGCGTATCCGATGGCTCTTGACACAGCTAGTGAAAGCAACTTCAACACTAAGAATCCAGAGGAAGCTGTGAGACTGATTCAGAACTTAGCATCCACAAACAGCACCAAGAACACTGATTTTGAAAAGAGAAAGTCGACTACTGCCCTTAGAAAGGAGCAGATGGACGTTGTAAGGGAAAAGTTAAATAGTGCATAAGCTTTTCAAGAAGCAGGTGAGCTTTGCACGAGAAGTGGAAGCTGTAGATGTTGACAGCGATGGAGATGTAGATGAGGATGTGAACTTCATCAAGTGTACCGGATTTCAGAGCCAGAAGTTTGAAATCAGAGTGGAAACAAGAATCTCTTTGATACAGAGAGGCAGCTACAACCAGAGTTCACAATACTAGAAACCCTACAACACCAACAGAGGATATGGAAGTTCTTCCTACCATAATCCACCACCACCAACTCAAGAGAGCAGAATTGAGGCAATGCTTGATCAGGTTCTAGAGGGTCAGCAGAAGACGATAGTGGATTTCAATGGGAAGATTGATGCTGTCTACACCAATCTGAACGCGAAATTGAACCCTGAGCACTCATGTGAAGAATCTAGAGATACAAGTGGTGCAAACAGAAGAAGCTGTTAGAAGACAAGAAACTTTGGCGAAGGGAAAAGGTGATGAAGCAATGAGGCACCACGTGAATGCTATCATTGATGATGACTTCTGGCAGGTGGTTAAGGAGGAGAAGCTCCGGGAAGGAGACTTCGAAGTTGAGAGCTCAACCGGGGCCTCTAGCTCTAGTGATAAAGGGCTCAGAGCTACGAGTACCGCCACCGAGGTTTGAATTCCAGCCAATAGGGAATTGACATTTCGGCATCGCCTGGGACAGGGGATCGACACGTGGCAACACGTGACTAGTCTGGACCACTTCTGTGGGACCAGGATTGTTGCACCCTAGGAAATGTTACTCGACCGGTATGATTGGATATGAACTCCGAATGGAGAACTGGTGGAATGTATGACGACACAAAGGGTTGTGGAAAGACCCAATTATATTGCGAAGACTTGAATGTCGCCTGATATGACTCACAGGTCTGACAAAGAAGCAATCTCGAGTTGTTGCCGGATATGACTCACCGGTCCAACAAGAACGAGGCGTTTACTCGGAGCTAAACACACCAAGATAAACAAGAAATGTTCTAAACAAAGAACATAGAGCAAAGACTCAAAAATTATAAGGAAAAATCGATTGCTTTATTAATCAAAGAGTTCTCATACTTATACAACTTTTGGTCAAAGAACATTAAATAGAAAATGAGGAAAACAAGACATAAAAATCATAAGTTGGACCAGATCTAGTCAAAGGCACAGATTCAAGAGTTTGACTGCTTGACTGGTCAAATGATCCCTTCGGCTACTCTTGTCCAGGTTCGATGAACCCACTGGTACGTCCCACGGTAAGGAGCAGCACACGGACCGAACAGGCTTCATGAACGGATGAAAGATCTTCATGAACGGAACTGTTCCAAATGTGGCCTAGATCTTTAGAAAGCTTAAATATCCTTGCCTTAGAGAAATCCAGATGATCAAACTCGACAATCGGATCAAATTGATCAGAAAGCTCATCAGTACATTCGGCGGTACAGTCGGAAGTGCACGCGGTACGGCCCAGTCGGGTCAGAAACGAGAAGGTAAGGTCTGATCCGGACTTGGTGCGTTCGGACTGGTTTCTGGCTCGATCATTCTGCTTATCTTGACGAGTTGGACGGGGAAGCCGGGCTTCAGTACGGTCAGATCGGTCGTCCGGACGTGGATCCAGACGAAGCTCCTTTCCGGACGTACGCGGGTCGATCCGGTACACGGCTCGGTCACTGCGTTCGGTACGGTCGGACGGCCGAACCTCGGTTGAACTGATCGGAACGTCCTGATCACCATGCTGGTCTTGTTCAACGGACTGCTCCAAGTACTGAGGTGCATCATTTCCTCCTCCTTTAAGAGGATTTTTCCACAAATCCGGAACATCTACATGAAAAGAAGATAGATCAGAAACATTGAAACTTGAAGAAATATCATACTTACCTTTCAGATCCAATTGATACGCATTGTCACTGATTTTTCTGATGACCTGGAAAGGTCCATCAACACGGGGCATGAGCTTGGACTTTCTTTCTTCCGGAAATCTTTCTTTTCTCAAATGGACCCAAACAAGACCCCCTTCTTCAAAGACAACTTCCTTACGCTTCTTGTTGGCCTGTCGAGTGTATCTTTCTGTTATGGCCATGATATTAGCTCGGACTTGTTCATGCATCTTCTTGATTGTGTCCGCCTTTTTGTTGCCATCTGTGCTAACACGTTCACTCAAAGGAAGAGGTAAAAGATCAAGTGGGGAGAGAGTGTTAAATCCATAAACAACTTCAAATGGTGAAAACTGAGTAGATGAATGCAATGAATGGTTATATGCAAACTCTACATGCGGCAGACAATCTTCCCAAGACTTCAAATTTTTCTTAACCAATGACCTAAGCAAGGCAGACAATGAAAGGTTAACTACCTCGGTCTGACCGTCGGTCTGAGGATGTCAAGTAGTAGAGAACAACAGTCTAGTACCTAATTTCGACCACAAGGTTTTCCAAAAGTAGCTAAGAAACTTAGCATCTCTATCTGAAACTATGGTCTTAGGCATTCCATGCAATCTAACCACTTCTTTAAAGAACAATTCAGTAATATGGGTGGCATCATCAGTTCTATGGCATGCAATGAAATGAGACATTTTTGAGAACCGATCAACCACTACAAGTACAAATCGGCTGCAAATCGGCTGCAAATCGCGGTAATCCAAGTACAACTTCCATGGATATGTCCACCCAAGGATGAGAAGAAACAGGAAGGGCAGTGTACAGACCTTGGTTCAAGACTTTGGATTTGGACTTTTTACACACAACACATCGGCTGCAAATCCTCTCAACATCTTTCATCATGCTCGGCCAATAGAAGTGATCAAACACGACCTTGTAGGTTTTCTTCACACCAAAATGTCCCATCAAGCCACCTCCGTGAGCTTCCCTGAGAAACATTTCCCTCAACAAGCATCGGGGCACACACAAACGGTTATCATAAAACAGAAAACCAGAAATCTGATAATACATCCCATAGGCAGTTTTGGAACTTTTCCTAAACACTTCTTTGAAATCCTGATCAGAAGCATAGAGGTCTTTGATGAATTCAAAACCAAGATGTTTAGTTTCAAAAGCTGAAAGTAGGACATACCTGCGTGATAAGGCATCGGCCACAACGTTTTCCTTACCTTGTTTATACTTTATTACGTATGGAAAGGTTTCTGTGAACTCCACCCAACGAGCATGACGTTTGTTCAGTTTCTGCTGACCCTTTAGATGCTTCAAGGACTGATGGTCAGTATGAATGACAAACTCCTTCGGCCAGAGGTAATGCTGCCATGTTTGGAGTGCTCCTACTAAGGCATAGAGCTCTTGGTCATAGGTCGGATAGTTCAGTGTGGCTCCACCAAGTTTCTCACTGAAATATGCGATTGGCCTCCTGTCCTGCATTAGAACAGCACCTATACCAACTCCAGAAGCATCACACTCAATCTCAAAAGTTTTAGAAAAATCTGGTAAAGAAAGAAGAGGGGCTTGAGTCAACTCCCTTTTAAGGATTTGGAAGGCATCCTGTTGTGCTTGTTCCTATTTAAATCCCACGTTTTTCTTGATGATTTCAGTGAGAGGAGCAGCAATAGAACTGAAATTCTGGACGAACCGTCTATAAAAGCCAGCAAGGCCATGGAAGCTCCGAACCTCACTCACGAACTTGGGAATTGGCCAGTCTCGGATTGCCTTGACCTTTTCTTCATCCACATTCAGGCCATCTTTCCCTACAACAAAACATAGGAAAACAACTTGATCTGTACCAAAAGAACACTTTCCAAGGTTAGCAAACAGGCGTTCCTTTCTAAGGACCTCAAGGACGGATTTCAAGTGCATTTGGTGTTCTTCAAGGGTTTTGCTGTAAATCAATATATCATCAAAGTAAACAACAACAAAGTGACCTATGAAGGATCTCAAGACATGATTCATTAGGCGCAGAAACGTACTAGGTGCATTTGTCAAGCCAAAAGGTATAACTAACCATTCATACAATCCTAGTTTAGTTTTAAAGGCCGTTTTCCACTCATCTCCTTCCTTCATCCTAATTTGATGATAACCACTTTTCAAATCTATCTTAGAAAAGACACAAGCACCATGCAGTTCAACAAGCATATCATCAAGACGAGGTATAGGATGGCGATACTTTACCGTGATGTTGTTTATCGCTCTACAGTCCACACACATCCTCCATGATCCATCCTTCTTTGGCACGAGCAGAACTGGTACAGCACAAGGGCTAAGGCTCTCCCTGATATAACCTTTGTCAAGTAGGTCATTAATCTGTTTCTGAAGCTCCTTAGTCTCAACAGGGTTGGTGCGGTACGCTGGACGGTTTGGTAAAGAGGCACCCGGAACGAGGTCGATCTGGTGTTCAATGCCTCGGATGGGTGGCAAACCTCTTGGGTTTTCTTCTGGAAATACATCAGTAAATTCCTACAAAAGTCCTTGCAAATCACTCGGAATATCCGGTGCAATGTTAGAAGAAGATGAAGCCAAGAGAGATTCTTTACAAATTAGTCAAAGAAAAGGCTTGTTGGTGCAAAGGGACTTTCTGACCTGACTTTGCTTGATGAAGAAATTGGAATTTCTAATTGAAGTCTCAGCCTTGTCAGATTTAGATTCTTGTTCACGACCCTTCTTGAGCTGAATCTGGTCGTGGTTAACTTCCATGGGTGAGAGAGGGACCAAGGTGATTTTCTTTCCTTTGTGATCGAAAGAATGCCGGTTAGTAAACCCATTATGTACGGCCCTTTTGTCAAACTGCCAAGGACGACCCAGAAGTATGTGACAAGCGTCCATTGGTAGGACATTACACACGATCTCATCCTCGTACCGGCTGATGGTGAGTGGGACAGTAACTTGCTCCCGAACGTACTGCTCTCCTTCTTCGTTCAACCACCCAACCTGAAAGGTTTAGAAAGGGGTCGAGTAACAAGACCAAGCTTCTTGACAAGAGTGTCACTAGCCACGTTAGTACAACTTCCAACATCTATAATCAAAGAGCAAACTTTAGAAGAAATAAGACATCTAGAGCGAAAAAGATTCTCCCTTTGCTCTTTCTCATCGGTTTTGGGCTGAGCACTCAAGGAACGTCTAGTGACAAGAAGAGGACCAGTTGCGGGGTAGCTGAAATTGTCCTCGTCACAGATCGGACCTGAATCCTTCACAAAGGTGGAACAGAATTCATTGATCACCCCATCAACCTCCTCATCAAAGACAGGCTCGTCCAAGAGTTTCCTAGTGACAAAGAGTGGACCACTGGCTGGGTAATCAAAAGTTTCCTCATCCTCATCAAAAATGGGTCCGAGATCCTCCTTGTCCTCCTCTGACTCCACTTCACCATTTTCCATAAGAATCATCACACGTTGGTTTGGACATTTGTTGGCATAGTGTCGTAGACCTTGACACTTGAAGCACCTGATGTCTCTTGCTCGGCTAGGAATCTCAACTGTTTTTCCTTTGTCAACACGAGTAGAAGCATCAGTTTTCAAAGCAGTATTTGTTGTGGAAGAAGACTTACCTTTGTCTTCGTAGTTGGACATAGTTGAAAAGGATGGTTTTGGTGCAAAGGCTGGCTTAGAAAAGCCCTTTCTTTTGACTTGCTGTTCGATCAGGATGGCCTTGTGTAGCATCTGCTCCACACTACCATACTCTTGAAGTTCCATGCAGTCTTGGATGTCCCGGTTGAGACCTGAAAGAAAATGAGCCATGGTGGCGTCCATTGGATCCACATCCGCTTTGATCATCAGAATCTCCATCTCCTGGTAGTAATCCTCTACTGACTTGGCTCCTTGCAGCAGGCGTCTGAGTTTATGATGGAGGTCTCGGTAGTAATGGGTAGGCACAAATCGTCTCCTCATCAGCATGGAGAGCTCGTCCCATGTCTCGATTGGCCTTTCACCTGTTCTCCTCCTGTGAGTCAACACTTGTTCATACCAATTAATAGCATAGCCAGTAAACTCATCAGCAGCAAGTCTAACTTTTCTAAGATCCGAAAGATTTTGAAAATCAAACACTAGTTCAATTCTTCTTTCCCATTCAATGAAAGCATCAGGATCATTTTTTCCATCAAAACTTGGAATTTTTAATTTCAATCCACCTAATCCATTGTCAGGACGTTCATCACGTTCTTCCCTAGAAAAAGGATTGACATCACCTGGATTTTGATGCCTAGGTCTAGGGCGGTTGATGGAACGGATATCTTCTTCTTGGTAATCCTCATCTGGATCAGTCCGATGGTTTCTCCTTGGTCGATCTCTTATGGCTCCGGTTCTGGTTTGGTTTTGGCTCACCTGCATCTCATCGAGGCGTTGATGAATCTGTTCCAAACCTGAATTCACAAGGTTAGTAATATTGTCATTCAAAGCCCGCATCTGCAAGTTAGATAAACCACAATAGGAGTTTCCTGGACGGCTCCTTTCATCCTCACTGCTCATGATTCCTGAAAAATCTTTGAAACACAAAAAGTTAAAATAGAACATCACACTCTCGAGTGTTTGTCCTCACCCACACAAGTGTTTCTCTCGTTTTTTTTGTTTATGGTGATCACTCAAAGTCTTATGCTCAAGGTTCTAAGAAAGACAGATCTCGGAATCCCAATGGGCAGATCCAAGCAAACAGGTGTTTTGTAGATAGAAAGAAAAGAAGAACTTTTGGTTTTGAAATCCGTATTAACCACCTCAAAGGCTAGATTTCTCCTCAGCCAGCAGGTTTTCTCTTCCACCACCAATCCACAAATCAATCTTTTGAAAAAAAAAAATTGTTTATTTTTTAAAATAAATCTTTTCTCTTTTTTTTTATTTTAAAATGGATGGTAATGAGGGGCCCGGATTTAAGAAAGGTAGAAGAAGAAGTGTTTACAGAAAATGAAAGATGGAATGAAAAAGAGATACCGGAAGAGTGGCTCTGATACCACTTGATGCACCCTAGGAAACGTTACTCGACCGGTATGATTAGATATGAACTCCGAAAGGAGAACTGGTGGAATGTATGACGACACAAAGGGTTGTGGAAAGACCCAATGATTTTGCCAAGGCTTGAATGTCGCCTGATATGACTCACAGGTCCGACAAAGAAGCAATCTCGAGTTGTTGCCGGATATGACTCACCGGTCCAACAAGAACGAGGGGTTTACTTGGAGCTAACCATACCAAGATAAACTAGAAATGTTCTAAACAAAGAACAGAGAGCAAAGACTCAAAAATTATAAGGAAAAATCGATTGCTTTATTAATCAAAGAGTTCTCTAACTTATACAACTTGTGGTCAAAGAACATTAAATAGAAAATGAGGAAAACAAGACATAAAAATCATAAGTTGGACCAGATCTAGTCAAAGGCACAGATTCAAGAGTTTGACTGCTTGACTGGTCAAATTTACCCTTCGGCTACTCTTGTCCAGGTTCGATGAACCCACTGGTACGTCCCGCGGTAAGGAGCAGCACACGGACCGGACAGGCTTCATGAACGGATGAAAGATCTTTATGAACGGAACTGTTCCAAATGTGGCCTAGATCTTCAGAAAGCTTAAATATCCTTGCCTTAGAGAAATCCAGATGATCAAACTCGACAATCGGATCAAATTGATCAGAAAGCTCATCAGTACGTTCGGCGGTACAGTCGGAAGTGCACGCGGTACGGCCCAGTCGGGTCAGAAACGAGAAGGGACGGTCTGATCCGGACTTGGTGCGTTCGGACGGGTTTCTGGCTCGATCATTCTTCTTATCTTGACGAGTTGGACGGGGAAGCCGGGCTTCAGTACGGTCAGATCGGTCGTCTGGACGTGGATCCAGACGAAGCTCCTTTCCGGACGTACGCGGGTTGATCCAGTACACAGCTCGGTCAGTGCGTTCGGTACGGTGGGACGGCCAAACCTCGGTTGAACTGATCGGAACGTCCTGATCACCATGCTGGTCTTGTTCAATGGAATGCTCCACGTACTGAGGTGCATCAAGGATACCCCTGTATAATTAAAAAAAAGAAGTTGAGAGCTCCATGAGTTTCGGCAGCTCACACTAGTGTCAATCGATGCCGAAGGCATAGGCCTGTTTGCCAGTTGCCACACATTTTATCTGGCTGTCACTATTCAGAATAAAGAAAAGGTGTGTCAATTACAATATAGATAAACTTTGTTTGGATCATATGTTACTTATGTTACTTTCTACTTACACGTTGTCCCTTATGTAAAACACCATCCTTGGTCTTTCAGGGTCATCGAAATGGGTTTCCGTGTTGAAGGCCACTCCCATTGTATCTACCAGATAAATTTAGACAATCTAAATCAGTTAGGTTCACTTAGTTTCACTTACTTATACAGACTTATATTTTTTAAAATTAAAGTTATACACATTTCCGAATCCAAGACATGCGACTGTTGCGGTTACTAACATCTAAATATGTGAATGTATTTAAATTTTAGTATAATTCATACCTATGGGATAGTTAAGTTCTTTGTGGTCCATGTGAGGGATTGCATGGATGTTCTTGAAGTCCATGAAAAGCCGATTGTTCAGAGGATCTATGATGCGGACTTGTGTGTTGCTCCTAGCAGTTAGTCTAAACCGTGAGTTAGTTGCCTGGAAACCTGGATAGGAACGGTGAACTTCTACCAGAAATATTTCCACCCACTTCCCCTCTTCGTTCTCTAGGACACTTAACCTATCATGATTCCCATAATCGGCCATCTCCATCTTGGACCCCTACATAAATAAAGTACAAGGATCAAGTACTTTTATTTGTCACGGTTACATGTTATTACAAACTTGAGAGATGATGATTTAACACTTACATCTTCATCTGCTAGGACATATGTATAGAAAGGTCCACTGCTGGTAACATAGGAATAGAAAGGGTAGACCCTGTGTATTTTGACTCTGAAACGCCAAGCCGTGATCTTGGGATTATAAGAAACCTCAGAAAGCTTATTGTAGTGTGTCATCTTGTTTGTTGAGAGATGAGAGAAGAGATGAGATGATGATTCCTTTCTTTTCGGGTTTTATTTTTCTCGACTGAAGGAGACGAACCCTTTTATGGTGGTTTAAATGAGAGAAGTCGTGTTCTTTCGAGAGTTCATTAAATACAGGGACATCCATTAAATATAATCCGTTTTGGAAACTAACCATTTTTTGCCAAATACTCCCTCTGTTTCTAAAAGATCTATGTTTAGATTTTTCACACTTATTAAGAAAAACATAAAATTTTATTTACCAATGCATTGTTTTTCTTAATTAACAATTCCCTATAATTTTGAACCAATAAGATTTTAGTAAATACAATTATATTTTGGAAATGTACAATTTTCATTAATTAATATATTGAAAATGTAAAAAATGTATCTTTTTGAAACAAAAGTTTTTTCTAAAACATGGATCTTTTAGAAATAGAGGGAGTATAACAATATAACACAATATGATATCTATAACGATACAATATCTCGTTTTTCGTTTTACATAGTTTCATATATTTAGACAATCTAAATTGTTAAAATTGTGCTTAGTTTCATGAATTTAGAATCTAAATCAGTTAGTTTCACTTATTTATACACAATTATATATCTTTATGGATTTGAGTTTTTCAAAGTTTCAAATCCAACGCATGCGCACTGAGAAGTCGTGTCTTCTGAACTCGTGTCTTCTCGTGGCGTCTTTCAAATGAACCTTTAAGTGGGGTAATAAATCCTCAATTTATAATTATCTCTTCACGTCTGTTGAAGTTCCCTAGTACGTGTTATAAAAGGGTTTATCACCTTGTCCAAATAAACAAAACGAAAATCTCTCCATTTACTTGAGTAAACAAATATTTCTCCATGTCGAACTCTAACTTGGCTTCTCTCCTGCTTCCTTGCTTCATAAGATTTTATCAAAGGTAGCAACATGCCATCTCCGGGACTTCGGTAGTGCAAGAATTGCTTTCTCCGGTTTCAATCAAATTGGCAGAGAAGAATACTTCTACCGATCTGCAGATCTCTTAAACTTGAACGACTGGATTGATGAGGCTAATGCTGTTAGGACATTCAGGCTTAGCTGCTACCAAGCCGGTAATCTAGAGGCCATCTACATGCGAGGTATGTATGAGTTCTTCATTCTCCATTTACTTGATGAAGGAAGGGAAAAAATCCATCTTGCTGGTGAGAGAGGATTGATGTTGGCCAAGTATGTAGATGGAATGCTGAACTTAGCGTTTAGTGTTGATGATAGAGGATTCGTTCACAACTATCCCAACTTTAGTCTTGAATTTGTTGATCGGATGAATTACATGATCCGACTTCAGTATGCTCAGGCCATTGGGGTTACAAAAACCAGAGGTGTTTATGTCTCTGCTAGAAAGAATAAATCCCATCGTCTCACATGATTGTGCATGCTCCAGTAATAGAACCAGTGTTTGTACTCTCCTTTGATGGATCTATATCACGGTGGACATGCAATCGTTGTTTCGGCAATGTGCAGCTTGGGACTTCTGCAATGAAATTCACTTGACCGCTGCACACTGGCCAATTGAAGATTAGTTGTGTGTTTATAAGTTATGGCATGTGTTTTATCTACTTTTACTAAGTTTATGTAAAATACATTTCATATAAAATAATGTCTCTTGTTTTCTCTATAAAGTAAACTTTATTCATTTTAACTGCAATAAATATACCATTAACAACTCTGTCTCCATAAAACAACATATTGCAAGAACATAATGCAAAATGTAAAAGATACAATCAAAACTAGATGAACTTTGCAAATCAATAAGTACGACTTAGTTCAATTTAGAATAACTTTGTATTTGATACAGTCGCTATAGTCGAACCTTTAAGACACTTCACAGTTATACCAAGATTTACAATTACACCAAGTCTTGCAAAGTTTTTGGAAGTTATGAGGAAAGTGATCCGATTTATAGTTATTATATGGCTGAGTTATAGTTATATCATGGCTGAGTTATTTTCCGCCAAAATTCGAAAAGTTGCGATATTAAAACCGTTTCACTGCCGAGAAATACTGTTACTGTTCGTCACGAACAATTAAAAGATCTACGGCTGAGTTAAATCAAGGGAATCTTTACGGCTGAGTTAGTTATTTTCATGATTTTAATATTTTAACATACGACTAAATTACGATTTCGGTCAGGCTATCGTTTGTACACGACTGAATTAAGAGAAACTAACTAGAAACTCAGTTAAGCAAAGTTAATTTATCGTCTCGAAATTATAAAGGTCTCGATATATGCGAGGCAGCCGTATTTTTCAGACATCATTATTTCGAAACTGGAAGAAATAATTTACGTCCTTTATAAGTCAACTTAATGGCTGAGTTAGGTTGACTGATGTGACGTAAAGAGACGACTAAAACTCTTAATTTTATATTCGATATTATAATGGTCTTGATATTAGTTTTTCTACGTGGGGAGATGACTAATTTATTTTAGAGAAACTTAAATCATAAATACTAATCCCATTATGGTTTATAGTTATTACACGGCTGAGTTATAGTTATTTGATGGCTGATTTAAAATTATTTAATGACTGAGTTATATCCCGCCAAGATAGGGAACGTATCTCACACGAAAAGTTGGTGCATAACAGTTGGTTTGTTTAATTACGGCTGAGTTATGGAATGACATAACGGCTGCGTTATGGAAAAATGTTCCCGTAAAATACTAACATCTCGAAAATAAATAATCTTTATTGATGAGATTATTATAAGATACGAGGCTATGTTATTATAGCGATACGGCTGCCGATAAATAAGTTACTTCTCGAAAGATTATTAGGTCTTCACCCCCCATGTCAGACTAAATGAATTATTTCCCTGTTTTCGAATTGCCTGAAGATATTCAGGCGGTAGTTGTCGAACGTGTGGCCCGTAACTCTTTCCAAGATCTCTATGGCATCAGAGCAGCGTCCAAGTCAATGAAGGTGTTAGCAGACCGACGAAGGGTATACCATTTTTTCGATGTGTTATCCTTTCCCTGGGGACTCGCTTTGCCTTCTGAGTTGATGAAAACTTGATACGAGGAGGGAAACCCAAGCACACTTTATATAAAGGTATACAGTTTTTCTACACATTCGACAAGCAAGACGAAGGGTTTGCTCTCATGAAGCGTGCAGCAGATGCAGGATATGAGCGTGCTGTGTATACACACGCAATGACTCGAGCAATCTTTCGGGGGTGAAGGGAAGTATTTTCATCGTATCTCAACAGAAACAGTTGAAAGGATCGGGAAAATCGTGCGATCTGTGAAATGGGGATGTGGTTTGTGGCATGCTGACGAGTTCCGCTCTAGGAGGGCCGATTTCATTTCATCTGTTGTTATGTCGTTCTACAGTTGCCAATGTGGAAATCTTATCGAGCGACAATGTATGTGCTTGTGGCACATTGATAACACTAAAGATGACAACATTTGTGTGCGTTGTTTCTGGATCAAAGAGGTGGGCTTGTTCTTCCGTGATTTTGAACCGATAAGCCTGCTTAGGGACACAAGGAAGTGGTGAAGTTGTAATTGAAAAGTCTTGAATGTATAACGGCTGGGTTATGGTTTTCCTTTTTGTATAACGACTGGCTTAGGTATTTTCATGAATTTGTATTACGGCTGGGTTATTATTGTTTTCAAATTTATGTATTACGGCTGAGTTATTAATATAATGTTTTGTATTACGACTGAATTACGGTTTCAGTCAGTTAAGGTCTCGTTTGTATACGACTGAATTAAAACAACCTAACTATAAACTCCTTTAAGCAAATTCTTACCATCTCGATATTATAAATGTGTCCGTATTAGTTCAGCCGTAACCTATTTGTACACGCCTATTTTCACAGGCCTAGTGAAGAACACATCATAGATTTAGTGTGCTTAAAATATGATTATTGATGCATAAAGGTTGAGATAATTCGGTCGTGTTTTCACAGGCCTAGTGAAGAACACATCATAGATTTAGTTTGCTTAAAATATGATTATTGATGCATAAAGGCTGAGATAATTCATTCGTGTTTTCAGACGCCTAAAATATGATTATTGATGCATAAAAAGCTGAGTTATTTAGTAATACGGCTGAGTTATATAAAACAACGCGATAATAAAACCGTTTTACTGCCGATAAATAAGTTACTTCTAGAACAAAATCGAAAGGCTGAGTTATTAAGCAATACGACTGACTTATGACTAAAGAAAGAAGTAGTAGTAGCATAGTATCGTCATTCCAACACCACAAACGACCACATTCCTCATACATTCGTCTCTTTTTCTCACGTGAGCCGTCTTAATTACTTCAATCAATTTTCCCAACCCAGCAACGTTAAGTATGAGGAATGAGATGTCATCGTTCATGCCACGAATCACGGGCTTGATATCTTCGACCTCTTCCACCAAACACTCATCCACCCATTTGAATAAATGTCTATTTTTTCACAAATACAACCAGATCTAAGTAATACGTTTGAAAACATACTAAAAAAGAACCAAAACTAACCTTATGATATCCTCTTGCACAACAATAGTACAATCTTCCTGGATTCGTAACACTTCCAGATGTAAAAAGCTGAGCGGGTTGACCACACCAACACTCTTTCGGCGTTCCTCACTCCGTGTTCAGATGTCGTCTGCCATAATTTCAGGAAACAGAGGATGAGGAATACATGTTTAATCTGAAAATTTAAAAGAGAAAATGTGTTGCATAGACATTAGTCTGACTTATTAGTTATGAAGGAAGACGACAGCATTGAAACGACAGAGTTTAGTTTATATCCGTATTTATTAACTAAATATACAAAAGAATATAAAATAATTAAGTCTCGGTATCGGGAAATCACTCGATTGTTGCGTGCAGCCACTATATTTTCCAGACGCCTAATCAAGAGGGTCATAGTTCATTGAAGTGACATGGGGAAACGACTATTGTTTCTTGTGTGTTATTAACTTTAATTTCAAAATTATTTATCTCCGTTAATGTTTTATCGTGCAATTTAATTTTTATTTCCTTGTTTTATTGAGATTCCAACCAAACTAGAAACTCCATTGAACAAACTGACGGTCTCGAGAATGTTATAGTTTGTATACTGGCTGAGTTGTTTGTACTTAGTGGCTGAGTTATTGTTTTTTCGTTGTTGAGTTGTTGTTACCTACTGGCAGAGATATATAACATTATGGCTGAGTGAGATTTACAATACTTAGAGGTAAAGACAAGTACGATTGAGACTGAGTGAAACCTCAAACATACAGACAAGGAATCAGTCTGTAAAACCAAAATTATCAGGACCGAACTCTTCAAACATGTGTACGAGTTCAAACCACACTCTAGTAAGCATCCAAGAAGGCTTGTCGCCTCCATGCGCCCATCTTCTCTTCAACTCTCGCATCTGAAATCGAAACAGCGACCTCGCAACTTCATTAAAATGTTTCCAAAGTAGATAATTATGCCTTCGATCCCACGTGTTTTTACGCTACAAACAAAAACATTACTAATATTAGGTGTTTTTATCTCTATCTGATTTGAAAACATAGTTGGTCCTTACAGCGAGTTGAAGAAACCAGCGTTCCTTAATATGATCTGGAATGGAGCGATATGTCGGCCATGCATAGACCCATCCGTCTAAACCTAAACCAGGTAGGGATGGTTTTGTTTAGCAAGTCACCCGGACCAGGATTTAGAACTGGGAGGTTTTCCCGATTTGCGTGGCTTTGAATCGCATTGACACTGTTTTCTATCCTAATTGAATAACCTGGAACAACCGACATAATTTGATTTTTTGGAGGGGATAGAAAAGCTATACAAAAAGGTGTACCAGAAGGGGACTATATATAGAGAGATCTATGAACTCAAAAGTCGCGAGAAAAATTAAGGGAAATTAAATTTGATTTGGCACCCGCCCAAATTATGAAAAGTCGAGATTAAGTAACACTTGACGACTGAGTTAATGTAAATTTTACGGCTGAGTTATCGTTAAGGATTTAGGGTTTTAGAGAGGAGTTCTTAGGATTAGTTTTAAAAATTTTTTTCTTTTTTGAATGTATAAGTTTAAAAACTATAAGTTTTTCACACTACAAGTTTGATAGAGAGGAAACACAGCAAAAGAGATATTTAATTCCGGTCACAATCACTCCTAAATCACCTGTGAGCTAGAAGCAATGTCACCTGCATAACAAGACTCTTTCCTTTCCGGACATACACACATTAATGGAGTAGTTTCCCCATCTCCAAACACAATGAACACAAATGAGTTTCCTATGGCGCATCTGTTATCAAGACAGAACTTTCTCCAGCCTCTTCTGATGTAAAACATGCCGTCTGATTCGCTAAATCGCAAACTCACAGTGTATGAGTTTCTCTCTTTGTTCACAAGTATTATCTCTTGGCATTGTTTGTTCAAAGCAGTACAAGTCGTAGCTTCGACAGAAAGATACTGCAAACACAGAACGTAAAGACACAGAACAGATCAAACCATATATTTGAGTAACTAAATATGGTCTATATGTATGAAAATTGACTCACAAGTTTGTCTTCTTTTATATTTGAAGCAGTGGCCTCAGCCATAAAAAAATAGTGGAATGAGAAAGAAGGAGCATCATCCGCGTCGGCTTATCCCTTAATGATGTTAGGATGTGTATACTGAATCTCACAACAGCTAGGACCAAAAGGAGTGACATGAAACACCATGTCTCCTTCGTGTTTGAAGATGACAATGTCACCGATTCGAAGGTCATGTGCTGTGGTGAAATCTTTCCAACATCCGGTGAGTCTCCTGCCTTCTTGTATCACTTCCCAAGTTTGATGTGAAGCGTCCGATCTTAGCGCCATCTGCAAACAAGAAAATTAAAACAAGAATTCAAAAACCAAACCACACACATACTTTTTGTAGAAAATCAAAACAAGTGTTAAGAATTTCTTTAACCAATTAACCGGTTTATCTCACTTGACTAATTAACCTTAGTACACTTGTTGTTGTTGTTTGAGTTTGTTAAAGACACACAAGATTTTTGACCCAGTTCCCTTTCGGTACATCTGGGGAGAGGACGGCACTCTCAACGATTCACTAGTATCAAGCGTTTACAAGAGCTTCATTTCACAACAACCTTTGTGTTTCTCTATTCACCTAGAGACAACACAACAATAAGCTAAAAAACCTGAGCTTACTGATCCTGTGTGTAGAGGAGATGAACCCACACTCCTTGGAGAAGAAATAGCCTGAGACTCTTGACCAGATCTCCCTTTACTTCTCCTTGTAGATACTCCTTCAATCTCTTCTCTTTGCTCTTGCTTCTTGCCTCTTTCGTTCACAAATCTTTCCTTGGATCAAATGAGTGTTATTAGGAGGCAAGAAATTAGGTTTAGAGACAATATAAGTGTCTTCCTAAACCTAATCACTAATGGGCTTTCGACCATAATAAAGCCCAGCCAAAAAACAAACAGATTTCTCATATCTCAGCCACGTCATGCCATAACTCAACCACCTCATAACTCAGCCACAAAGTGTCATCCATCTAGATGCATTCAACTAGAAAAAATTGCTCATAAGGTAACATTTTACCGTATAAACATTTTATTCTTTAAATTTTAGGGTATGTTTGAGGTATTGTTTAGTTTTAGAAGCGAAATGGCTGAGTTATAGTAGTCGATATGACTGAGTTATATTAGCCGATACAGCTGAGTTATGTTAGTCGATACGGCTGAGTTGTTTAAATTGTTACGATATGGTTGAGTTATAGAAATTAGTGAAAGTCAAATACATTCCTAATAAAATTAGACAACTTATAAGTCAAATAATACAGAATAAGACCACGAGGTTCAAGTGGGCAACATATTGTTCAAAGGTGTATTTCCTCCTTCTGCGAGGATCTCTGCTGCCATCTTCACACGTAAACCTTTAATAGTTTTATCGTTTATCCCATCAAAAGTTACCCCAAGCGCTAGACACTCCACAAACTTCAATGAATACACCCCACAGTCGCCAATCTGGGTGTTTTGTGGAACGAATCTTTTGCTCCTCCTCCTGAATGCGAACTTCTTCTTACTACGGGTTCGGAGATTGGCAGGAATATGCTCATTCAAAACCGCGGGAAGCATTTCTGTTAGCGGTTTAAAATAACCTAGAATTCTCTCCTCACTTTCGGGTGTGTTCTCTCCAACGATTGGAGCAATCAATCTTATCCTTCTTCAGATCCACGTGAAACGCCACCCAGTGATCTCGCCATCCGTACACGTGATCCACATCTTGATACCACTTCAAGTTTGTTTTAAAGTAATGGGGAACCCTACCGTTTACTAGATCTTCGTAACCGCCTTCTTTAAACGTCATCATCCGAGGTTTAATCTTAAACTGTTTGTAATCGTGAACCAAATTAGCTAAGATCCAAGGGTCAAAGAAGGCAATGCGTTTGGACGAGAATGGTGTGGGGTCTCGCATGGACCTTTGAATGAGGCAATTCATATACGCTTCGATATGCTACACAAATATTATAAACAACTCAGCCATAATATATAATTCCAGACGCAATCTAAACTATAACTCAGCTGTGATATTAAATATAACTCAGTCGTAATAGAAAATTTTAGCCGTAATAAAGACTTACATTATCAAACACCCAACCATACTCGCTATCTGGCCACGGTCTCTCATGGATGAGTATGCTGTAGAAGTCACTCTCATGATCAGCTGATCTTACAACTTTTTTTCCTGCTGGTCCTGGTTTTCTGGGTGGAATACTGCTAATGTGTTTCATAAGTTTTTCATACAGAGACGGATCAACAGGTGCGCAAGGGTCATATATTGCTGTTGAAGGCTCAATATTCTTCCTCTTGCATGTCGTTCCATCGTTGTCAATAAACGGAAAAACTGGTCCTGAAGGTTCTGAAGAATCCACCGCCGTCAATGCAAACCCTCGTGGAGATAATTGAACACTTTTCTCCCAAAATTCTTTTGCGACGGCTGATGCAAGCAGATCTTGGCCTGATATCTCAGACTCCGGCAACACTTCGTTCGCATCAGCCACCTCAGCGCATTCACTGTCATCTTGAATCGCCTTTTTATTGTTTACAGGCACTCTGATTCTACCCCCACGCGTTTTTTTTGTCTCCGGCACCTCTTTCTTCATCAACTCAGCCTTCTCCTTCTTAGCATCGGCTTTTTGCTTCTTTAACTCAGCCTGTTTTCTTTTTTTTTCCTCACCCATCTCCTCCTTCTTCAAATAAGCCTCTGCTTTCGCTGCTTTTTTCTTGGCAGCGGCATCCTCAGCCTCATCCTCATCCTTTAACTTCAAACCCTGCCTGATCCTGGTGCCGCATCGCAAGGGTGGACAATTAGCAACCTTATCATCCTTACAAGTCTTTGCAGGAGAAACAATTACAAAATAAACCTTACTTGTTTTAACAGGTGTTGCATTAGCCCTATCAAAATCCCCAGCCAAAATCCTTTTCACCCCTGAAGCATTATCAACTTCCTCGGCAAAATCTTTTTCGGGTCCCAACCCCTTAGCAGGCTTAGCAGGGTTTAACGCTGGACTATTGATAGACTTCTGATGTTTGTCCTGCTGCGGCGATGGCTTTTCTGAAGACCCTTCTTCGCCACTAGCGATGGAGAGGTTATCAATGTTTTCGTTACGCTTCCAAACCCCAGAACTTTCAGACGCTCCTCCAATGTATCTTTCACGATATCCTCGAGAGTCTAACTCTGGTCAAACCCGTGGCGTTAAACCCTTGAATCAATCATTTTCCCCAGCACTCACAATGGACTCCATAGTCGCATTGTTCAACAACTCATTACTAGGTTCCTCGCTAGAACCCTTTCCCGTTTCACCAGCTTGACCCTCGCTGGTGTTCACTTTCTTCTGCTTCTTAGTGGGTGGCTCAGCTTCTGACGAAACTCCACCCTTCGTTTCCTTCTTCTTCTCATTCCCCTTCCCCTGCGCATTCCCCTGCACTTCCCAAAGGCCTTTGACAAATGTACCAGTATGTATGTCTGTTATCAAGCGATCGACCTGTGGGTCTTGGCGTTCATTCGACCATTGAAAACATCTCTTGAAGTGAGTCCTTCAAAACCATTCTCCTCACACGGACCTGCAACACCATGTTATGACAGATCTCAGCCACATAATATATCATAACTCAGTCATCGTTAAAATTAAAATTCACTCAGCCGCCGAATAACTCGTATCTGAGGTTAAACCTTACCTCAGTATGCTTGTTGATTTCCTCAGCCAACACTTTATCAAAACTTTTCGTATGCGGCTTCCACCCCATCGCAAAGCGGAGCGTCTTCATTTGGCAGCACTCTCCCAAAACACTCACGAAGCGGGGCCAGTTAAATGCGCCCAAATCTGTAGCGACAGCCATGCCGCTTATTGTGTATGTCCATCCTTCGGAACAGCGTTTTGAGAGAGTCAGCGAGAATTCCGTATGCAGACCGACCCCATGGATACGACCTCATGGCTTCATCGTCGAATACCCTTATTGCACCTTGAAAGGGTATCCTTGAATTGTAATGCAAACAATAGAGTCCCATCGGCGAAGAAATAGTAGCCCCAACCACTTACGCTTTGTTAACTCCAAAGCGGACAGAAGTCTAATGCTGCCTTGAGTTCGTCTAACTTGGGTCCCACCCCAAGCGGCACCTTTAACTCCTCCCAAAACTCTTTGTACTGATCAGGTTCAAATGCCTCTACTGGCAGTGGACCTGTGTTTAATCCGGTGATCTCACCAAATTCGAGCAAGCTGAACCTCATAGGCTCATCAACCACGAGACTCCATATCTCCTTCTTTTCTACTCGGAGCTGTCTACATAGTAGATAGTGTACTGTCCTACCAGACCACACGCTTTTGGGTTCACATAACCTAGCAACTACTCCAAGGGCAGTGTTCAGCAGTTCTCCCCACACATCAAGTCCTATTGTTTCTCTAACACTAGGCCAATCTCCTAAACGGAAATTATGATTGATAGCTTTATCTTCTAGGTTAGAGAACCCTTCGGGGGTAAAGTCTTGGAGGGTAATCCCGTGATCTAGCTTCAGAAACAACCATCTGAACATTATCACCCAAAAATAACAAAGACAGATCAAAACAATAACTCAGCCACAAATGATAACTAAGTCAAAACATAACAATAACACAACCACAACATAATAATATCTCAGCCGTAACATAACATTAACCTAGTCACAGCACAGCAATAAATCAGCCACAATATTACAATAACAAAGCCATATCAAAACCCTAACTCAATTGCAATATAACCCTAACTCAGACACAACAAAGCCCTATCACACCCGCAGTCGACTGAGCAGCAAACTCAACCAAAACTGAATAAATAACGCCGCGACATTTTACCGGAAAAGACGAACTCGTAGATAAGAATGCGGCAAAGACGATTTCGTACAAACGATTGGAGAAGACGATTTCGGGGAAGTAAACACAATGTCGACGAGGATTTCGGAAAATCGGAGATTACTTACGGTTCCTGTTGGGGTCAAAATCGGTCAATGATGAAATCGTCACCGAAAGTCCTCGAAGAAAAGCCGCGACGATCAAGTCCAAGAAACGGATCGTCGCCGATAAAACTCACGGAGGCTCGTCCACTCCCATCTGGCGCCAACGGCGAGGGTCCTGGCGCCCATCAATGCGATCGTCTCACGATCTCGGGCGATGACAGCATCCTGGTCCCTTGAAACCCATGTCTGGATTGTCCGAGATCTACAATGAGTCTTCCGTAAAACCTTCGATTGTTTTAAAGATTCATCTTTTAACATATCTAAAACTTCGAACCACATTGCTCTCATCCTCGACGACGGAAAATCTGAAGATCTAAGTCCATCTCAAAATCCGATACTCGCAGAATCTCGTTGGAAACAATTATCTCGAGATCTACAACTAGAGACCCTCCCAAAACTTCGAAGATTTCCGCGGACCGCGAGGGAAAGATCGAACAAACCCATGGACGGCAAGACGGCCTGGCACCAGCAACGCGGACGCTGGCTGGCGCCGGCACACCGCCTGGCGCCGGCAGCGGGCTGGCTGGCCTGGCGGCCCCAACCTGGCGCGGCGGCGCTGGGGGGCGCGGCCCTCGCCTGACCGGCGGCCGCTGGCTGGGGCCTGGCGCCTGCGCCAGCTGGGCTGGCCTGGCGCCGCACCGCCTGGCGCCGCGGCACGCTGGCTGGCCTGCGCCCGGCACCGCCTGGCGCCGGCGCAGCTGGGCAGACGGCCTGGCGCCGGCGGCACCGGACGCAGGCGGCCTGGCGCCAGCGGCACCGGCGCCGGCGCACGCTGGGCTGGCTTGCGCCGCGGGCGACGCTGGCTGGCCTGGCGCCGCGGCACCGCCTGGCGCCGGCGGCACTCCGCAGGGCGGCCTGGCGCCGGCGGTACCCGCCTGGCGCCCGGCGGCACCGCCTGGCCGGCGGCCCGTGCTGGTCGGCCAGCGTCGGTCCACGCCCTCGTCGGTCTCGTTCCTATCGTGCCGGTTCGATCCCATCTTAGCTTGTTGGATCAATCACGCAGGTTTGGTATGATCACGGTTACTCTAGAACGCCACTTCCTCGACTAAACAAAAATTAAGGTTCCTTCGAAACACCGAGACCTTCAAAGACTGTCCTTCAAAACCGTAAAACACCTAACGGCCCCGCGGCCAAAAGCGTACGTCGATTTTCCGAAAAGAAGGATAACTATGACGGTTTATCTTTATCCTCACATAAGAGATAAATGTCAAGTTTCCATAAGAGATAAATATCAAGTTTCAGAAGATAAATGTCGAGATTTCAAGATAAATGTCAAGTTTCGATAAACACAAAGATGGACGAAAATGGAAAAGCCCAACTCAGCCCGCGAGATGATAGACCGTCATAGGAGGAGTATATAAGGAGAGCTTTGAGCAAGAAGCAAACCAGATCACAAAACGTCGAGCACTTAGAGCAACTTAGCATTATTTTCTGTTTTCACTAGCGAGCTGCGACTCAACTAGGATAGACTTAGGCGATCAGACTAGCGAACTTGCCGACAGCTCGTAGCCAAGGCTCTTACCTGTTGTTCACGCTCAAACACGGATTCGAAATAAAATCTCTTGCTCTATTCTTTTTCTTACGATTTTATTTCGTTTTCATATTTTCTTTGTCGAACTGATTGTGTCGGTGCGGTCCAGCAGATATCCGGGACCTTCAGGGAAGGCTTGGTTCACTTGGCTTTCCTCCAAATCAACTTAATTTGACGGTCGCGAATTTCGGTTCCCACAGTTTGGCTAGAAGGAGGGTTACGGATCTATCTATCTCGCTGCACGCCGATCATGTCAGCCGACGCCACCAAGGATCAGCCAGCTAGACGGAACACCCGTCGATGCCAGCGCTGAGAGACTCCAGCTGGAGACGCGTCCACAGTCACTGCTGATGCAAACACTGAGGCTCAAGCAGATGAAGGAACTGTTTACCTCCGCCCGGCGGGAACAACAGACAAGCTGATAACCTCGCCGCAAAACAGGTCGACACCTTAACTGCGAGGAGCAAGTTGCCGCGGATCCACCAAGGCACGCGGCAGGAGACTCGACCGGATCTCGAAGCAGAGAAAGATGCCCGAAAGAGCCCACTCAGGAAACGGCTCGAGGAAAGCAAACGACCTCGCAGAACCTTCCACCCGGCTGCGGAAACAAGGAAAGCGGCGTCGGCGATCGATCTAGATGTCAGCGACCAATCGGATCCTTCCGATGAAGACGCTGACATCCACCCGGAGAACCCGGCCAGTCCGCCGGCAGACGGTATCCTTCGATAGGCCCATGACAGAAGAGGAAGAAGAACTCTACTGGATGGAGCAGGAAGAACTTCGCGGAAGATCAAACTTCGGATCTATCGCGACCAGCGTCGACAGGTTGGAGGAACGCCGGCGGCAATAGCGAGATCCATGATCTCCGTGAATCTCTCAAAAGACCGTGGCTGAAGTGAAAGCGGTAAAATCGCAGATCCATCAGGCGACCAGTTCCGCCCGAGATCGATAGACTTCGAGGAAGCACGGAAAACACCGTTCACCACTCGGATCACGGAAACATCTCAGACCCAGGGAAGATCAAAATCCCGATCTATGGCGGTGCAGACGGATCCTAAGTCGCACCTGCAGTCCTTCCAGATCGCAATGGGTAGGTGCAAACTCGGGCCTTGAGCGGGACGCAGGTCATTGTCTTCTCTCGCCGAGCACCTCAAAGGTGCTGCGCTCGAGTGGTTCTCCCGGCTCAAAAGGAACTCCATCGGAAGCTTCCGCCAACTGGCCTCGGCGTTTCTCAAACAGTACTCCATGTTCATGGATAGAGAAACGTCCGCGTGGATCTATGGAGTCTAGCTCAGAAGGAAGACGAGTCACTCCAGCGACTTCATGCGAAGGTTCAAACTGGTGATGGCCAGAGTAGCGGGCATCAGCGACAATGTCGCAATCGACGCCCTGAGAAAAACTCTCTGGTACAAGTCGAAGTTCCGAAAGTGGATACTACTGGAAAAGCCGCGGACAATCCAGGATACTCTCCACAAGGCAACAGACTTCATCATCATGGAAGAAGAGATGAAGCTTCTATCGCAGAAGCACGGACCGCAGAAAACCGCGTCCAAGAAGAAACCCTCTCGTAACGACAAATACGTCCATCACGAAGACGTCCAAGGCGAGCATAACTACGCCATCAACTCGGAGCAGGGCAAAACCTCCGGAAACACCTGGACCAGGAACCAGTACAAGGATAACTCCTACTGCGAGTTCCACGAGACCAGAGGTCACTCCACTGCGAACTGCAAGGTTCTCGGCGCCCGGCTCGCCGCAAAACTCCTCACCGGCGAGCTATCAAAGGTCAAGAGTATAAAGGACTTGCTCCTGGACTCCGACCGCCCAAAGACTAACAAAACTACCTCCGAAGACCGCGCGACCGAAAACCAATCAGGGGAAAAGCGCGGAAGAAGACAGGACGACCAAGGGAACAACAGCAGTCGCCAGAGGGTAAACATGATCATCGGAGGATCACAGTTCTACCAGGACTCTGTCTCATCGATAAAAGCCTACGGGCGAAAAGCCGAGACCAGTTCCAACTGGTTCCCGGACAGCGATGTTCCTAACCACACAATCGCTTTCGAGGAACACGAGACCGTCGGAATCGACAAACCTCACTGCGACCCTTTGGTAATCGACCTGGTCATCCAGGATCTCGAAGTCGGCCGCATTCTCGTCGATACTGGAAGCACGGTCAACGTCATCTTCCGCGACACCCTCTACAGGATGAAGATCCCACTTGGGGAAGTCGTCCCTGAGCCAAAACCTTTGACGGGGTTCTCGGGCGTCACTACCATGACCCTCGGGAAAATTAAACTCCCAGTCATGGCGAAGGAAGTTACAAAGATCGTCGAGTTTGCAGTAGTCGACAACCCGGCCATCTACAACGCCATCATGGGAACCCCATGGATCAACTCCATGAAGGCAGTACCGTCCACATATCACCTCGGTATCAAGTTCCCGACTCCGACCGGAACCGCAGCCATCTGGGTAGTTAGAAACAGTCGAGACTCTGTTACCTAGCCGAGTTCAAACTGCGAAAAGATCGGAACGCCCCTGCGGTCAACCCAAAGCGAGCAAAGGAATCACACAACATTCCCGAAGACTCGAAGAAAGATGATCCAAAATCATCTGAACAGGCAACGATTCAAGACGACGACAAAGCCTCTGAATCCACCGCCCTAAGAACGGACAGCTCGACCCCCGCACAAACCACCGATCCGATCAGCACGATCGGAACGGCAACGCACGGGGAGTAAAAACGTCCACGGCAACTATCAGAACTACGAGATGGCTTGATCCTCGAAAGAGGTACGTAGGCAGCTCGTCGAAGCCCGACGAGTTCAGCTATCCCCCTCATCAAAAATGGCGGGGGACTGGGTGCGTATACTCCTATACTCCCACAAAAACGCGAAAAATCCGCATATGTACTTTAAACTTCTCGAAATTTTTAATAAAATTCTTTCTATCTTTATACTTACTTAAAGCGATCAGCGCTCGAAAACGAAAATCATATCTTCAAAGAAGCGAGGCGTCGCAACTTCTTAAAAAGATAACAAAACTCGTATTATCCGCAAAGACAGTCCACCAGCGACTTAAAAATAACTCACGCCCGTCGATTGGCCCGGACGGCCATAAGCGTTCACACAATACAAAATCGTAGTCAGACCTACAAAGGTCCTCTTACAT
This sequence comes from Brassica nigra, assembly GCA_016432835.1. Classification (NCBI taxonomy): domain Eukaryota; kingdom Viridiplantae; phylum Streptophyta; class Magnoliopsida; order Brassicales; family Brassicaceae; genus Brassica; species Brassica nigra. The sequence goes on from CM028246.1 coordinate 22,282,350, forward strand.
CCGACAAGGATATCATAGCCTATACAAGAAACCCAAAATTTTGGTTTAGCGTCTCGGATATATTCGAAGATAGCTCGATTCTTTTAACACAAGTCATATAAGCCGGCGACTAGTCGCGGACTTTAAACGAAAAGAATCAGGAAGAAATCACTAACAGGCAAAACGAAAGCCGATCAGTCATCGCACAGCCTCAAAGCTGAGAGTAAACCTAGGTCTTGCCCTAAACCCAGTCTTGCTGGATCTTGACATCTCACAGACATAGTATCGTGATCGAGATCCCAAAACATGTCTCTTATCGCACACCTAAAAGCCGCTAAAAGTAGCATACGGACCAAGCGACGAAAAGAGTTAGGATAATGTGACTACTCGCATCCTTCCCTCTACACTTGACGAAAGTATAAATCAAAACAAAAGACGAAATCTCGCAAATTTTCATATTCATAAAAGCCGCAAAGACGGCAGGATTCAAAGCCACCAGCGGCCAGTCCGAAAACATAAGAATGCAACCTCCAGCGGTCGCGGGATAAAATTACTAAAAGCGGCCACACGGCCAGAAAATTCAATTCACAAAAGGAAGTCAGCGTTGAGAAATCCGGATGCAGAAATCCCAAATGAACTAGCAGGCTGGTCCACTTCTTCATTCACACCTCGAGCATTCCCACCATTCTCGGTGTTCTCATCGGCTCCGACCTCCACGTATCCTCGGAAACCTCGATAGGTTCCCATAGTCTCGGACTCTTTCTTCTACGGAGGAACCAAGGACTCAGCATGAGCACACTCGGCCATGAAATCCTTCATTTCAGCGATCTCGAATCGAAGAAATCTGGGTTCTGAGATTTGTAAAGATTCTGACCAACCTCGGCACTCGGAAATCACCAACAAACTCCTGAGCTTCTTTAAAGCATTGAAACTCAGCGGCAAGCGATTCCGCCCGTCTTGCCACCTCGCTGCGACCATCCTTCTTCCTCTCCTTTCGCCCGTCAGAGCCCGAGCATGAAGCTCAGCTTGCTTCGTTCGTGCCTTCACCTCTTGACGGAACCGAAAAGCTCGCTCCACTTCCGTGGTCTTGAAGTTAGCAATCCTGGATTTGCGGCTTCGAGTCATCGCATGAAACTCAAGATCAGCAAGCATGCTCATATAAATTATTGAAGCCAAACCTCGTTGTTGGGAGCCCTCGGCAAAACCGTTGTTTCTCCTCATCCTCCAGCGACTCATCAGTAGTAAACTCCGGAGGAAGGCCATCAAAGAAGTTGATAGGTGGAAGACCGCTGGCTCCATCTTTTCCGTTGGAACAAAACTAGGTTTTCTCCCAGCGGTGAAGGAGCCTTCGAGCCTCGTCGACCTTCCACGAACAGAACCGGGAACCGATAAAGGTTAACCGCATCTCGGATCCGCTCGAGGGTGAAGGATTTCCAGAAAACGGCCTTTGGCGAAGAAGATCTCTCTTGACGAAAGCGTTACCAGGCAAATCGCGGTAGGGTTGTTCCCTACAAAGCGAAAATTTTGTCAAAGACCGCGACTTCGAAAAAGTGAGATAGATAACAGAATTTTCGTCATATTACCTCGGTTAAAGTTCCATGCCAGCGGAAATAGATGGAGGCAGCTCTCCTCGACAGACTCGCCATCTATTTGAACAAAGAAGCTCCTGCCACGATTTGGGATTAGTAGTCCCTGAATCACGCCATATCCTTCTTAGGCAGCATGGAATAGTAACCGTCACTCCCCGTCGGCCGAGTGCCCCAAAGACCTTCGGAATCATCGGGACCAAGATCAATCCCGAGTTCGTAGCTAGCAATTAGTACGCTAAGCCAACTCTCCAAGGCAGGAACGCTGAGTTGGCTGATCGAAAGTTCGAAGCGGTGAAGCGCACGAACAATGGCACCAGGAATTGGGAACCACATACGGCGATGCGTAAAAGCCGTAACATGTAAAGAAATCTTGCGGAGGATTCCTTGCACTCTCGTTACCAACGGGAATCGAATTTGACTCCTTCAGGAACCTGGTAAAAATCTCGAAGAACCTTGAGATATTTACGAGAAACCGAGCTCGGCGCAAAAGGAGCACCAGGCTGCCTCAGAGGCCTCTTGAACAGGGATCTCTGGCAGTATAGGGCGAACCTACAAGGGCTCGGTAATTCGCATTCCTCTTTTCCTCCTCGACCGACTCCTCCTGCTTTACCGTTACATGAGCAGGAGAGTCATCCGAGGATGAATGGGAAGAAGAGTTTCTCTTTGAGGATCTTGAAGACATTGTTCTTAAAGAGAGAGAAAGGATTCTTGAGAGAGAGAGTAAAAACCTTGTGATGAAGTAAGAAAGAGATTTCTTACTCCATATAAAGGAGGTAAAATCACTATTTACCCCGATTTTCGGCAGACGATTACATCTCAACACTTTCCCACGGCTATACCGAGCTAGGATCCGACAGGCTCTACGGTTCCTAGCTAGCTGGGGGGCTAACTGTTGGGGTCAAAATCGGTCAATGATGAAATCGTCACCGAAAGTCCTCGAAGAAAAGCCAGCGGCGATCAAGTCCAAGAAACGGATCGTCGCCGATAAAACTCACGGAAGGCTCGTCCACTCCCATCTGGCCAACGGCGAGTCCTGGCGCCCATCAATGCGATCGTCTCACGATCTCGGGCGATGACAGCATCCTGGTCCCTTGAAACCCATGTCTGGATTGTCCGAGATCTACAATGAGTCTTCCGTAAAACCTTCGATTGTTTTAAAGATTCATCTTTTAACATATCTAAAACTTCGAACCACATTGCTCTCATCCTCGACGACGGAAAATCTGAAGATCTAAGTCCATCTCAAAATCCGATACTCGCAGAATCTCGTTGGAAACAATTATCTCGAGATCTACAACTAGAGACCCTCCCAAAACTCGAAAGATTTCCCGCAAACGACTGACGAGGGAAAGATCGAACAAACCCATGGACGGCAAGACGCCTGGCACCAGCAGCACGGGATGGCTGGCGCCAGCAACACCGGCCTGGCGCCCGGCTGGACGGGCTGGCCTGGCGCCAGCGGCACCGCCTGGCGCCGGCGGCCGGACGCTGGCTGGCCTGGCGCCGGCGGCACCCCTGCGCCCGGCACAGCTGGACGCTGGCTGGCCTGGCGCCAGCGCAGCACGCTGGCCTGCCTGCGCCGCGGCCGCGCCGGGCAGGGCTGGCTGGCCTGGCGCCAGCGGCACCCGCCTGGCGCCGGCGCAGGCGGCTGGCCTGGCGCCCGGCACCGCCTGGCGCAGCGGCAGGGGGCTGGCCTGGCGCCGGCGGCACGCTGGACGCTGGCTGGCCTGGCGCCGCGGCACCCCTGGCGCCGCGGCACGCGGACGCGGCGGCCTGCGCCAGCGGCACCGCCTGGCGCCGGCGGCACGGGGCTGGCTGGCCCGGCGGCACCATCCACGGGCGGCCTGGCGCCGGCGGTACGGCCTGGCGCCGGCGGCACCTGGCGCCGGCGGCACCGTCGCGTCGGCCCGGCGTCGGTCCACGGCCCGTCGGTCGTTCCTATCGTGCCGGTTCGATCCCATCTTAGCTTGTTCGGATCAATCTCGCAGAGTTTGGTATGATCACGGTTACTCTGAACGCCACTTCCTCGACTAAACAAGAAATTAAGGTTCCTTCGAAACACGAGACCTTCAAAGACTGTCCTTTGAAAACCGTAAAACACCTAAGCAACGGCCAAAAGCCCACGTACGATTTTCCGGAAAAGAAGGATAACTATGACGGTTTATCTTTATCCTCACATAAGAGATAAATGTCAAGTTTCCATAAGAGATAAATATCAAGTTTCCAGAAGATAAATGTCGAGATTTCCGAAGATAAATGTCAAGTTTCCCGATAAACACAAAGATGGACGAAAATGGAAAAAGCCCAACTCAGCCCGCGAGAAGATAGACCGTCATAGGAGGAGTATATAAGGAGAGCTTTGAGCAAGAAGCAAACCAGATCACAAAAACGTCCAGAGCACTTAGAGCAACTTAGCATTATTTTCTGTTTTCACTAGCGAGCTGCGACTCAACTAGGATAGACTTAGGCGATCAGACTAGCGAACTTGCCGACAGCTCTCGTAGCCAAGGCTCTTACCTGTTGTTCACGCTCAAACACGGATTCGGAAATAAAATCTCTTGCTCTATTCTTTTTTCTTACGATTTTTATTTCGTTTTCATATTTTCTTTGTCGAACTGATTGTGTCGTGTGCGGCCCAGCAGATATCCGGGACCTTCAGGGAAGGCTTGGTTCACTTGGCTTTCCTCCAAATCAACTTAATTTGACGGTGCGAATTTCGGTTCCCACAGTTCCTTCTTTGAGACGACGATGTTTATCTGATTTCTAATTTTTTCGAAAACTGATATGTATGGTGATTCCCTTCAAGTGTAGTAGCGTGAGGACCCCTTATTAGCCCAAGCGCAAGCGAAGTTCCGTTGGACCTCTAGCAACAAGTGCTCGAGTCATGACTTCGCCCTCTCCTTTCGTCTTACTTGGTGGGCTCCAAAGTAATAGTGCACACGGACCACGCGGCTTTCAAAATTATTTAATTATTTAAGAGATAATGAGATCCCTTATTTAATTATGAGAAAAGGAACGGTTTGAGACGGTTTGATTACTCTTGGTGATGTGGATTTTGGGATTTTTTTAGGTCCCTTATTTGAGACTAATATATTATTTAATTATTTTCCTATTTAATTATTCAGAGTTTATCATATTTAATATAAAGGAAAGATAAACTTTAGAGATCATTTTTATAACTTTATAGTTCAAATTTAAGAAAAATTAAAGTTTTAATATTGTATTCAGAGTTGAAGGAATGATTTTGTTCCCAAAATATTTTGTTCCCGCCTAAACTACTGAAACTTTGCGAAACAACATACACTTGTCGGCTGACTTATATAATTTAGATACGTTAAAGCTGAGTTATGCATACTTTGCGGCTGAGTAAAGCCATTCATTAGAACAGAAACGAAACTGGTTTACAAATTATTCATGAATTAAAACTGGTTTACATTTAAAAAGTAAATCAAAACTGATTTGCAAAATAAACAACTAAAAACAAACTTAAACCAAAAATAAAAAAACTAAACTATGGGCTGCTTCAACCACACCCTCAACCATGTCCTCCATCGTCACACTTCAACCACGCCTTCAGCCTTGCTCTTCGTTGTCCTCCTCCCTCTTTTATCTCTGTCAATAGCCACCTGCTTCAAAATCAATACATTAAAACAGAAACGAAACTAAATCTGAGTGAAAAATATACCTTTGGAGTGATCCAATCTCAGATTCTTCTTGGAGACCTTACTGGCGACTAATCTGAGTGAGAGACAAAACGAATATGTGAGTAGAGATCGAGAGATATGTTAACAAGAAGAGTGAAGAAAGGACAGAGAGATTCAGAATGAAGAAAGAACAAATAGATTACTGTTGACGTTTCAGATTCTCATACAATCTGCTGAGAGAACAAAGAGAGATTATAGAAGAAGAAAGAAAGAACAAAGAGACAAAGACGTGTAGAAGATTACATTTAATCAAAGGTCAAAAATTGTTATCCTTGATTTAAAAGTTCAACCAATGAGAAAGAAGGACGAAGATAGACAAAATAATGATTGTTAGCCACTAGATCAAATTCAATCAATGGTCCTAAAAATAATAAAATTTTCTTTTCGTTTCCCTTTAATTGTTTCCAAAATTGCTTAAATTTACAGAATTAAACATGATAATTTAAATTCAGTATATAATAAGGTTTGAGGATTAAAGGTTTGGGGTATTGAGATTTGAGATTAATTTTTAAACTGTAATATGAAATTAGTTTAAAGTTTTAAAATAAAATAATTATAGTAAATGAAATTAGTTTTAAGATATAGGGTTTGAGGGTTAAAGGTTTTGGCTAATGATTGAGATTAAATTTTGAAACAGAAATAGCTTTTGACTTTATATTTAATATATGAAGTTAAATATAAGATTTGTTGTTAAAATATTAGAGTTTAAGTTTAGAGTTTAGGGTTTAAACCTTAAATTTTAAATAATAAAAACTATCATATTTAATGTTCAAAGATTAATTTATAAGTTTGATAACTATATAATTCTATAGTTTAGGATTTGAGGTTTAGGTTTAAGAAAAGATTAAAGTTAGAGTCTTATAAGTAAGTATTGTATAATTCATTGTAAAGAGAACATACATATTCAAGATCAAGTTAAAGTCTCAACTTGACAATTCAAGAAACTATACACATTCAGTTGATTTATATTCACTTGATATTGATAAGATGATTTTCAATATAACTTTTTAAGTACCTGAATTCAGTTTACCGATTTTAGGGTATGTCTGAGGTATTGCTGAGTTATATAAGCGATAGACTGAGTTATCTGAACGATACGGCTGAGTTATATAAACATTTTCTGATTTTAGGGTATATTTGAGGTATGACTGAGTTTTATTAACGATACGACTGAGTTATCTAAACAACACGGCTGAGTTATATAAACATTTTCTTATTTTAGGATAGGTTTAGGGTATTACTTCTTGACAGATCAGATCAGAAAGACCAAATAAGATCTCACCGCAAGCTATCAAACTTCAGTTTCAATACAGTCACAGCACAAGGCGATTCATACACAAGAAAAATATTTTAATAACACCATAATTTTGCTATTATACAGTTTTCCATGGCATTTTTCATGTGCCATAACATACAGTTTTCAAACTCTCACCACCTGAATCATCAAAATTTGCAATTTATCAGAGCTCCAACGAACATAAAAACAGAACATACCAACAAAATCTAAAACTATGGTTACAAGAACAAGTTAACACATGTATATAAACACATTCATGTATGTAATTAATTTCAGTCTTGCATACCACTATATATTCTCTCCTCTGCTCACGACCAGCAGCTCTGCCCAAGAACAAAAACAGATTCAAAACAGACAGATAGAGAGGCAAATAGAGAAGTGACCGTGTTGGTGGTGAAAGACTGCGACGGAATTGAAGGGAGTGCGGGATCAACAAGCCTCTTCCCATGTCTTCTCGACACATCCCATGTCTTCTCCTCTCTCGACCATCTCTCTCTCTCGTCTCAAGAACGAGATCTGTGATGTGAATTTTATTAATTATATTTTAATTACTGATGTGGATAATTAATTTATGATGTGGTTTTGATGTTCAAAATAATTTCAATTAAAAAAAACTAACCAAAGGTCTTTATTGTCATTTACTAAGGAGACTATAACATTCTAGTAATTTTGAAAAGATGTATAACACTCTAGTAATAAACAACCTTTTCTATAACATTCTAGTAATTTTCTCTTGTTTATAAGTAAGAAGAGAAAAAAGAAATTGGTGTATCTTATTCCATGAATAATGAGTCCTTTATATAGCATTACAATAGTTTGAGTACAAAGTGTAATTTGGAATGGGAAACATGTATATCTAAGACTTTCCATATGGACATCACCATAATATTCATAACATCTTCTTCTTTTGATCTATTAGTTCACAATTTAATTTTAATAGTTTTCAGCTTTAGAGTTTTCCAAAGACACTGTTCTTCAAAAAATTTCATAGTTATCAGATTATAAAATAAACTTTTTGATATGTGGTGTTTTTGACACCATTGTACGTGTGTTTTCTAATCAGTTTCAATTGTTTTATCGAGTTAGTCTAGTCCTTTTTGAGTCAATTCAGGTCTGGAGTAGACTAAAGAGCTAAAGGAGGAGCATGAAGAATGGTGCAGGAACTGAAGCTTTCCATGCAGAACAGTCAAGCGGAGCAGTCAAGAGATTTATCCCGCAGGAACAATCATGCGGAGCAACGAGGTGGACTGTTCCCGACAATTATGGAAATTTCCATATCTTTGAAGATTTGCCCTAATCACCTTCCCTCTCTAAAAATCGACGGCGCTTCCAAATAAAAGCGCCTTTATCCCCTATTTTATTATTCTACGCTATTTTTGCAAGACAAGTTTTCATACTTTTGGATTCAAGCTTTTGTAAGGGCGACGGCTTCACCTCTCTCATCGAGAAGAACAACCTGATCCCTAGTTTTATTCTTCTTAATCTGATCATGAGTATTTCAGTTTCATACATTGTTATTCTTTTTATCATGATTGAATAGTCGACTGTTGATCTAGGGTGATAGAGTGCTTATCGCAACTGAGCATAGATAGGTTATCATTAAGTACATCTTCATTCATTCCTTGTTTAATACTTACGCTAAACTGATCATCTAGCGTTTGATCCTAGGTTAACCTGTGCATCAAAAGTGTCATAGGTTGCTAGATCATGCATGAATGAGCATTGCATCCTTAGCCACGTGAAAGTAGATGTTAAAGTGCATTGTGAACAAATCGGAATCATTCAATAAGGTTTACCATCGGATCTCAGACCAAGCGACATCTTAGGCGCTGAGTCTGATCGGTGAAAGGAACAATTACACGACAGTGTGTTGCTCTAACCCGTTCTCCGAGTTCTAGATAGGACTGCATCGAACCTGAATAACTAAATTTTCTTCTTAGCTTAATATTGAAATCAAAAAGTAAAGTGTAGGCTGGTCCTCTGGATTGAATCTAAAGTACTGTAATCACAACTGTTAACTTGACAGTAGCAAGGATTCATTTTTAGTGTATCAAGTTTTGGCGCCGTTGCCGGGGACTAGATAATTTTACCTTTATTTTTCGGCTTCATATTTAGTCTAAGTATCTAACTCGTCTTTACTTCACTGTTGCAGCAGATGATCCAGGTGCATGACCAGTAGACACACTCGGAGCAACGCACAAGGACCATTACATTAGCTTACCAACGAAGAACTAGCGAGATTAGAACGACAGAACCGTCAACAACCTAGGCCTACCAACACCAATATGGGAGATCATGGCAAACAGGATGATCTCACAGCTGCGTTTGCACTCATACAACAGCAGATGCAGCAAACCATCCAAGCACAACAAGCTGCTGCCGAGCAAGCAGATCTGAATGCTGCTAATCAGCAGAATCAACCGGAGGAGGCTGCTCCGATCGGCCAGAGAAACCTATTGCGTAATCTGCCTACTACGCGCTCTGCCATCAACCCTCCACCGTGCACCAGGAAGGACTTTGAAATAAAGCCAGCCTTGATAAATCTGGTGCAAAGGAAGATCTTCAGTGGACTTCCCGCGGAAATTCCATTGGACCACATTGAGAACTTCGAAAAGATGTGTGGGTTCACTAAGGCGAATGGAGTACCACCAGATTACATCAAGTGTACCCTTTTCCCTTTCTCTCTCGATGGGAAAGCTGCTCGCTGGCTAGATTCCCTACCTACTGGATCACTCACCACTTGGGAACAAGTCAGATCTGCTTTCCTGAGCCACTTCTACAAGAAATCGAAACGGCGGCTCTGAGACAAAAGATTGCTACCTTCAAAGAGCTAGTAGATGAGCTGTTCTGCGATGCATGGGAACTATTCAACGTCTACCGCAGAGAGTGCCCACATCACGGTTTCGAAGAAGACTATCTTCTTTGAGTGTTCTAAGATGGAGTAGGTTGGGAGTACAGGAACGCCTTAAACTCAGCCAGTAATGGAGACTTCATGACCCAATCGAATCGAGGTGCCTTTGCACTAATTGAGAACATGGCCTCAAGTTCAGCCAATAACAACCGTGAGACTGATCGCACCCAGAAGGTGAACAGCATCGACAATCACAAGATAGATGAGCTCTCCGCCAAGGTTGTTCAGCTGATTAAGAATAATCAGAACCAAGTCTTCATCATGGAAGAATCCCCTCAGGATAAAGCAATCACAGACACTACATCAGAGGCAGATCAGTCAGCAGAGGATCAGCACGAAGTGAGCTATGTGAATGGGCAAGGATGGCAGTTCAAGAACTATCATCGGAACCCTAACGTGAGGAACAATCCCCACATGTTCAACAACCCTAAGACAGACGGTGCTACAGAAAACGTTCAAGGGAACCAGGGTCAGAACAGTGGATACCAAAGGGGCTATAACAATCAAGGATGAACCTTCGTTCTCAGCCCGGCTCAGAATGCTCAGTTCCACAATCAGAAACAACCGACAAACCAGCAATCTGCACAGCCCGCTCAGACTGTTCCGCAGGACGAGATGAAGAGTCTTGCCATGATGATGAGCCAGCTACTCCAAGGACAGCAGATCCAAGGAAAGGCACTGAATCATGTCACAAACAACATCAACACCAGAATGAACCATATGTTTAATGACTTGAGTGCCAAGTATGATAACGTCTCAAGCCATATGAGACAGATGGACATCCAGATTGCTCAGACTGCCGAAAGTGTGAGGAGACAGCAAGGTACTCTTCCTGGAAAAACAGACAAGAACCCAAAGGAGTGCAATGCAGTCGCGTTAAGGAGTGGGAAGCAACTGACTGATCTGGAACCCAGGAGATTCACATCAGTCGAGAAGGGGAAAAAGAGAGAGTCAGATCAAACGCTTGAAGCTGCACCTACGGATGAAGAAGCAGGGGAACAACCTACGGAGACCGTTCCAACTGCTGCATAACAGCATGCCGAAGCTGTTCCACCGTCTGCAGACCTTCCGCTTCTCGTCAATATATACCAAAGGTACCCTACCCTGTTCCAGCTAAGGTTACACGAAAGGATAAGGAGGAGATGAAGTGCAGAAAGAGGCTGGAAGACCTAACATTCAGACTTCCCCTGATGAACGCAATTCAGATGATACCATCCATGCGTAACTTTATGAAGGGACTGATTGATATCACTCAAATGTTTATCCCTAAGAAGTGACTTTACTCTCTTAAATAAGAGGTTCAGTTGTAGCACTTAGGGGTCGAATCCACAGAGTGTACAAATAAGATGCAATCTTAGTGACTATGCTAGGTTGAAAATGATTTAAAGTAAAGTGCAGGTTTTTGAGTAATGGTAAGATTACTCAGTTGAAAGGTTTTGGTTTAAGACAATAAAGAAAAGTAGTTAGATTCAGGGTAGGTATTCAGGAATTCAGGATTATAAATACTATAAATGCTAACAAGTTGTTTGCATGATATGTCAGAGCTCAACACTATTAAATGAATCCATCAGCTCTCGCGGTATTTAGACCATCTATTACTTAGGTGCTAAATGGTGTTTGCGGTCAGCTATATCGCCGACAGTATCGATCGATTATTCGATAGGAATTTTGACCGATACACCTCTAGCTACGTCGATCGATTACTCTATAGGAGTATCGATCGATACGGCTCTAAGCAGAACTTATGAGCGAGTTGATACAGTCCTCACCATGATCTTAGATCAGCTTCCGCTTGTCTCAAGAGGGTCATGTATAGGATGTTATCATGAATTATATTAAATAAATAATGCAATCCAAGTTCATGTTCTAGTTAGCTAATCTAGAAAAAGCATTAGTGCACAATCCTAACAATAAATATCACAACCATAACAGATATAGGTTGGGGCTAATCCCTCATATCCTATTTAAACCTTAAATCTGACAACTGAATCTACTCAGACATGGCTAAGTGATTCATAGCAACAAGGTAATAATAGGAGTTCATATATATATTAGAGGAATGAACACTTAAATTCCAATCACAAATCTCTTTGGATCTTTCCTCTAGATCTAGAATCCTATAACCTTTGTTAAGAAGAATAAGTAAAGAATTAAGAACTGAATAGAACTTTATTGAGAACTTGCAAAGTAATGAAACTATGGTAAAAGAAATGTGTAAAAAGGTGGTGGTCAAAAGCTTCTCTGGTTCCAAAACACTTAGGCAGATATAAATATGAGTTCATTAGGTTAAAAACTCGTCAGGGGCAATCTTGTAAAAAATGTGATGTCGTTGGCTTCAAGTTCGGCCAAGTCCAACTTGTCTTCTTTCGCCGCTCGATATCGATCGATAGTACTGGATGTACATCGATCGATTATGATCTCGATGTATCGTCCTTTGGCAAATGTGTGTCGATCGATAACACGAAATGTGCATCGATCGATGTATAGCTGCGGATGTCGACCTCTGGTCTGATCTCGGGTGAACTCTTCTTTAAGCTCCAAAAAGGCACCTAAAACATCACTTTTCTCCAAAATGCTTCTGAGCCTGAAAATATACCTAATAAACTCCAAAACATAGATTATAGTAATAAAAACACTTTTATACCATGGGTAAAAACGGGTAAAATCCATGGTATATCACTAATCTCTGGGAAAATAAGCGATGACAGTGAGTTCAAGATAGTCTCCAAGGAATGGAGTGCACTGCTCCAGAACAAGAGGATCAAGAAACTAGGTGATCCGGAAAAATTTGTTCTCTCTGTCCATATTGGGAGAACAGTCTTCTCATGCTCCCTCGTCGACCTAGGGTCAAGCATAAACCTCATGCCGTACTCTGTAGCTAAGCGCCCGGGATACACATATTTTAAACCTACCAGGATGTCCCTTGTGTTTGCTGATCGATCAGTAAAGTCCCCAGTTGGAATAATAGAGGATCTCCAAGCTCTGGTTGGGAACACTCTTGTCCCTGCTGATTTCGTGGTTCTGGAACTTGAGGAAGATTCAAAGGATCCCCTAATACTGGGGAGACCGTTCCTATGCACTGTCGGAGCTATCATAGATGTTCGGCAGAGGAAAATCGATCTCCACCTAGGGAACATTGTGATGAAGTTCGGGATGAATCAGATGCTCAAGAGATCAATGATGGATGGACAGACTTTCACAGTCCAAGAGGAGAGCGACCCGCTGGAACCTCATGAGGGAATAATTGAAGAAATCCTCACCGATGATCCCCTCAAACTCGCCTTAGTCAGAGCTGAAACCGAGCAGAACTTAGAGAGTGTGGATGATGATGCCTATGCCAAGGTCCTGGATTCAGCGAGAAGTATGGAAAAGATAGTGGCAAATCTTAGTCTGGGGGAGAACAGCGAGCTCCGCAAACCAGCTGGAACAATGTCACCTTCAAACTCGACTGTTCCGGCAGCTCAGACTAATGACTCGTGGAGCGAACTGAAAGCTCCGAAGGAAGAGCTCAAATCCCTTCCCAAGGGACTCAGGTACGCGTTCCTTGGACCCAACTCCACATATCCTGTCATTGTGAATGCGGATCTGAACAATGCTGAAACTGCTCTTCTCTTATGCGAACTTAGAAAATATCGTAAGGCATTAGGATATTCTCTTGATGACATATCTGGCATTTCACCTGATCTGTGCATGCATAGAATACACCTAGAAGATGAATCGATGACTTCTGTAGAACATCAGAGGAGGTTAAACCCAAATCTAAAGAATTTTGTAAAGAAATAGATAATGAAACTTCTAGAAGCTGGTGTAATCTATGCCATATCTGATAGTAAGTGGGTTAGCTCCGTTCATGTAGTGCCTAAGAAAGGAGGAATCACTGTCATAACAAATGAAAGGAATGAATTAATCCCTACTAAAATAGTGACTGGTCATCGCATGTGCATTGATTTCCGTAAATTGAACGCTGCGACTCGCAAGGATCACTTTCATTGATCAGATGCTTGAAAGATTGGCTAACCACCCTTACTATTGCTTTTTAGATGGTTATTCAGGTTTCTTTCAGATTTCCATCCACCCAGACGATCAGGAGAAGACGACGTTCACATGCCCATACGGAACATACGCCTACAGAAGGATGCCCTTCGGCTTGTGCAATGCTCCAGCGCTCTTCCAATGTTGCATGATGTCAATTTTTACTGATCCAATCGAAGACATAATGGAGGTTTTCATGGACGATTTCAGCGTGTATGGAAGCTCCTTTCATGTCTGTTTGTCAAACTTGTGCAGGGTTCTGAAGAGGTGCGAGGAGAAGCATCTAGTGCTGAACTGGGAGAAATGCCACTTCATGGTCAGAGATGGGATTGTTCTGGGACATAATATATCAGAGAAAGGTATTGAAGTGGACAAGGCAAAGATCGAGGTCATGATGAGTCTGCAGCCACCGACTACAGTGAAGGGAATTAGAAGTTTTTGAGGGCATGCTGGCTTCTACAGGAGGTTCATCCAAGACTTCTCGAAAATCGCAAGACCACTCACTAGGCTGCTCTGCAAGGAGACCAGGTTCGATTTTGGCAGCGACTGTCTAGCCGCATTCCACACAATCAAGGGAGCTCTAGTCAGTGCACCGATTGTCCAACCTCCAGATTGGGACCTCCGTTTCGAGATCATGACAGATGCGAGTGACTTTGCAGAGGGAGCAGTTCTTGGACAGCGGAAGGACAAGAAGCTTCACATGATATACTATGCAAGCAGAACAATGGATTAAGCTCAGTGTCGCTATGCAACTACAGAAAAGGAGCTCCTTGCCATTGTGTTCGCGTTTGAGAAGTTCAGGTCCTACCTAGTTGGATCTAAGGTGATCGTACACACGAACCATGCAGCTTTGAGGTACCTGCTCACGAAGAAGGATGCTAAAACGCGTCTCTTAGGATGGATTCTTTTACTCCAAGAATTCGATCTAGAGATAAGAGACAAAAAGGGGGTTGATAACGGAGTTGCAGACCATCTTTCCAGGATGAAAGTCTCAGATGAGACGGCTCTTGACGAGGAACACCCAGTGGAATACGTCAATGCGATTGGTCTGTGCAGCACGGAACAGTCATTCACCGTCAGCAAGGACTGTTCCCGTGTAGACGAATCCTTCGCTGCAGTGATCCATAAGCAGTATCCGAATCTTCCATGGTTTGTTCAGATTGCCAACTTCCTGGCAGCTGAAAAATAACCTTTGAAGTTCACTGGGAATGAGAAGAGGAAATTTCTGAGGAAAGCAAGGCACTATTTTTGGGACGCACCATATCTATATCGGCAGTGCAAGGACGGGATCTTTAGAAGGTGTGTTCCAGAGGTTGATATTCCAGAAATCCTTCATCACTGTCACGGTTCCTCCTATGCTGGTCATTTTGCCACCTTCAAAACAGTTTCCACGGTCCTCCAAGCTGGTTTTTGGTGGCCGACTATGTTCAGGGATGCCCATGCATTCATTTCACGATGCGGTAAATGCCAAAGAATGGGGAGTATCAGTAAGGGGAATGAAATGCCTTAGAACTACATCTTGGAAGTAGAGATGTTCGACTGCTGGGGGACCGACTTCATGGGGCCATTCCCACCTTCTCACAAGAATTAGTACATGCTAGTTGCTGTGGATTATGTTTCCAAGTGGGTAGAAGCGATTGCCAGCCCAACTAATGACGCACGTGTGGTGACCAAGATGTTCAACTCCATCATCTTCCCAAGATTTGGAGTACCCAGGGTGGTCATAAGCGATGGAGGAACTCACTTCATCAATAAGGTGTTCCAAGGATTGCTGAGAAAGAATGGCGTAAAACAAAAGGTCGCAACCGTATACCACCCCCAAACCAGCGGTCAAGTGGAAGTGTCTAATAGAGAAATAAAGAACATTCTTCAGAAAACAGTCGAAACAACCCGCAAGGGCTGGTCTCTCAAGTTAGACGACGCGCTATGGGCTTACAGAACAGCCTACAAGACTCAACTCGGGACCACTCCCTATCACCTTGTCTATGGCAAGGCTTGCCATCTTCCGGTGGAACTTGAATACAAGGCAGCATGGGCTGTCAAACTGCTCAATTTTGACATCAAATCAGCCAAGGAAAGACGAACAATCCAGATTCACGAACTGGAGGAGATCAGGCATCTAGCCAATGAGAGCTCAAAGATTTACAAGGAGAAAACCAAGGAACACTATGATAAGAGGATCATCAGTAGGAACTTTGAACCAAACGATCAGGTCCGAATATTTAATTCTAAACTTAAGCTGTTCCCTGGTAAATTGAAGTCGAGATGGTTTGGACCCTTTATCATTAAAGAGGTCCGACCATATGGAGTAGTTGTGTTGCTGGACACAAAAGGAGGAGAATTTGTTGTGAATGGTCAGCGTCTCAAGCCATACCTCGCTGAGACAACAACCGCAGAAGGGAAAGAAATTCCCTTAGGCGACCCCTCCATAGCCTGAAAAGGCTAACCAAAGTCAAGCTAGCGACTTTAACCAAGCGCTTGGTGGGAGGCAACCCACTGGTGAGTGTGAATATTACTTTCTTTGATTTTTCTATATTTGCTTTTAATTTTTATTTCAGGAAAAAGAGAAATTCCGGGTTCTTATCGAAGGAACAGTCCGTTGACTGTTCTCGCTGGAGACCAGCTGATCCTAGGTAAGTATTTCGGAACCTAAAAAAATAATAATAAATAAAAAATAATAAATGATGACAGAAGGAGAAGCGGTTTAGGGTTTGCCTATTTAAAGGTCGATCCCCCCCCCACTCTCCCACTTTCTCTCATCGCCGCAAAAGAACTCCCCAAGAACCCTAAATCGAAAACTCTCCATTTCCTCATTTCATCTTTTTGATTTTAAGTTCTCACCTCTTGGATCCTCAGAGATCAGTTTGTCTTTGCAGTCAATCCTATCAATGGCTCCCAAGGTAAGCAACTCAACTCGTATTGCTTTGTAAATCGCGATTCAGAGGTCTTTCTCATTTTGATTTATTGCGCTTCACTTGATAGATTCTAGTTACAAGAAATCGACTTTGTGCGAATATGAATGGTTTAGATCGAATTGACTTTGATCTTTATTACTCTAGAACATTGGATTGTTTCGATTTGGTATGATTTGTTCGATGTGGTTGATTGGAATCGATTGGATGCTGTTATATTGAGAATGGTTTGTGGATCCATCTTTTCTAACCAACCCACAAATAGTACTGATCTGTCTATTGCTGTTCTCTCTCGCAGATCCAAACAAAGCACATCGCCCAGAGAGCATCGAGGCACACCGCGACCCAATCGACACTGATTGCCGAGCCTAACCCAACGTATCCATGGCCTCGGGAGCAGGAAGGTGTGGCTATCGACATTGAGGACCCTAGGCTCTTTGATGTCAATGTCGAAGGGTGGGTCAAAGAAAAAGAAAAGGCTTACAACGCTCTTTGATGTCAATGTCGACATCCAGCCGACATTGTACGTGCACCCTCCGACACTCGCCCAGCTCGGTCTCGACGGTGATGTGCAGCGAATTCTCTCAGCCATTGGAATACTCGAGCTCTGCACCAAGCCGCAAATCCTCATTCCAGAGCTAGTTCGGCAAGCCTTGGCAACGACAGAGATTTATCATGAGAACGAGCACCAGCCGACATTCGAGAACACTCACTTCCGCTTTATGGCTGGTGGGAAACATTGCTCCCTCCCGCTCGTCAAGTTCAACGAGATCTATGACATATCCGACGATCCAAGGGAGGTCTCCCTCCTCAAAAGCTTTTCACCCGCCAAGATCTTCTGGGACCTGATCGCAAGCGGAGACTTCAAGCCTCGCACAGCCTATCAGTCCCACAACCGAATTCAGTGCGAATCATTTCCAATGGAGAGCTCCAGATGCTCTACTCAGGATTAGAGAATCAGATACGAGCAGCGCGTGCAGGAATTCCAATCACGAAGGTTCTCACCAATCCTGGGTACTTACTTGCTGCAATGTTCGTCGCGAAGAAAGGTCTGCTGATGAGAGGTTCGCAGACGAAGGATCGATGTGGCAGTCTCCTCTCGCCATTGTTCCTCCACTTCGGAATCGACCACCTCGCCCTCGAGACCAACTATGAGCCATCCTCCGCGACGAGAGCACCTACATGTTCCAAGATAAGGCAGGGACTCAACTGTTATGCAAACTCCCTCAAACAGAGATCACAAGCCTGGACAAGTTCGAGAACATCCGGTTCTTTCCAGAACAGGAGCACCTTTGCGATGATCCGCTGTTGGTTCACCAGGAGGACCCAGGCATGGAGGACGTCGAGGACGTAACACCTGAACCCAACTATAATCTCGAGGACATCGAGGATGGCTTCGACGACGAGATGTACCGCCGCTGGATGATTGATTCACAGCGCAAGAACAACAGCCTCCTGAAGAGAATCCTAAAGACCATCACTGACGGTTGCTTCAAGGGTCAACAGGAAAGAGAGGACGAGCATGAGCAGTCTCAGCAGACAGGCCATCGCCCAGGCAAGGAACCAGCTGGTGGGACATCAGGAGGAGAGCGGCTACCGCGGAACAGGCGTATTACTGGACAATGCGGGAGCGGGGAGTCAGACTGATCCGCCACCAATATCTATCACCATTGTCTTATCCATCTGAACTATTTATATTTCTGCAAGTTATTTGTTTTCTTTTATTATTTTGGTGTTTTGGCCTTCCTCTATTTATCTTCTAACAACAAGGGATGGTGTGAAGTAAGTCTGGGGGAGGCACGTGTGCTAGTTTTCATTGGATTTTTCTTTTCTGAGTTAGTCTGTCTGCTTTGAGTCGTTTTGATCGAGTCAGTTTTAGGATCGAGTAAGTTTCTAAACTCTTGTGGGAATTAGGACCTTATTCTGTGATGATCTTTAACCACCTCGTGCTTTAACCTTCTTATTCAGTGACCTTAGCAGTGACGAAAGACCCACACTTGGACCTGGAACACCCTGACTTATCTCATTTGACTCTCCAGAAGTTTTCAGCCAATCAGGTTACGCTGGGTAGACTTAACTCCACCAAACTTGAACATAATATTGACTGCAATTACTCTTGTCATGGGCACTAGATCAGGGAAACAATAACAACACTCATGACTTCTTTTTCTTTCTACCACCCTGGCTGTTCCTGAGTGGCTGGCTCATCTTTAGCTAGTTCCCACCTTTACCCAAGCCTTTATTCCACCTCCATGCATTCTGTTTTTCATTTTTTTTATGTGCAGATATGTCCAAAAAGGCCGGATAGGAAAGGATCAACACAGTCTCTTACTCATACTGCTAAGGACTTCTGCCAAATCAAGAAGAACAGTCACCGCATGCCGCTGCAGAAAGTCACCGCATGGCTCCATTACAATCCATTGACTGTTCTCGCTGGAGAATAACAAAGATGAGAATAAGGTCAAAGCGAGTAGAGCGATCAGCGGAACACCTTCACCCTGCACGTAACCTCCTTCTCTGTCATCACCTCGTCATTGATCTAACCTGTAAAAAAAAAAGAGAGAGCTATGTATATTTCTGTGATTTTCTTTTGAGATCACTGATGGAGAAGGAGGATATTTGATGCTCCTATACAAAAATTATGCTGTACACATATAAGGAACAGCTGCTCTCGGATTTGATCGATCGCAGCCACTTCTACTCGCTTGACATACCGTCTTTCTTCACAACAAGGCTACGTTCGCGAGAGTTTCACTGAGACACTATGTGAGTTACGATGAGAAAGAACCAGGAGGAAGGACAAAGGAAGTTAGCACAAATAATAGGGAACAGGCAGACAAACGGAGCAGTCACGGCAAGGTTAGCAATACGAGTAAGAACTGTGGACATCAATGGATCCGTCCTCTCTTGCTGTTTTGCGCGATATCCTGCATCCACTACGAAAACTGGCAGCCCTAAACACTCTTTAAACTCCACATTTAAAGTTAGCTTGTTCCACACCTAGCCCGTCTACCTTGAATAGTGCCTGTGATAAGTTGTTCACGCCATTTTAAATTGAATGTTGGGAGTTCTCTCTCGATAGTGTGCCTTTTTCAGGATTGAAATGTAGAGTATGGAGCTGATTATCGAACAGCGATCAGTGGGGTTCTGGTAAAAGTGTGTGGTCCTAGCCAACTGCTTGTATGGTTCAGAGATTCGTGGTTAAGGTATGGTTGTTGAGAATAGGCGAGTTCCCACACTTTCAAACCTTTCTCCTTGTGCTGGATACTTGCCATTGTTCGAGGACAAACAAGGATCTAAGTCTGGGGGAATTGATATGTTGTGTTTTTGACACCATTGTATGTGTGTTTTCTAACCAATTTCAATTGTTTTATCGAGTTAGTCTAGTCCTTTTTGAGTCAATTCAGGTCTGGAGTACACTAAAGAGCTAAAGGGAGGAGCGTGAAGAAAGGTGCAAGAACTGAAGCTTTCCATGCAGAACAGTCAAGCGGAGCAGTCAAGCGAATTATCCCGCAGGAACAATCATACGGAGCAACGAGGTGGACTGTTCCCGACAATTATGGAAATTTCCATATCCTTGAAGATTTTCCCTAATCACTTTCCCTCTCTAGAAATCGACGGCGCCTCCATATAAAAGAGCCTTTATCCCTTATTTTATTATTCTACGCTATTTTTGTAAGGCAAGTTTTCATACTTTTGGATTCAAGCTTTTGTGAGGGCGACGGCTTCATCTCTCTCATCGAGAAGAATAACCTGAACCCTAGTTTTATTCTTCTTAATCTGATCATGAGTATTTCAGTTTCATATATTGTTATTCTTTGCATTATGATTGAGTAGTCGACTGTTGATCTAGGGTGATAGAGTGCCTATCGCAACTGAGCATAGATAGGTTATCATTAAGTACATCTTCATTCATTCCTTGTTTAATGCTTACGCTAAACTGATCATCCAGCGTCTGATCCTAGGTTAACCTGTGCATCAAAAGTGTCATAGGTTGCTAGATCATGCATGAATGAGCATTGCATCCTTAGCCACGCGAAAGTAGATGTTAAGGTGCATTGTGAACAAATCGGAATCATTCCATAAGGTTTACCATCGGATCTCAGACCAAGCGACATCTTAGGCGCTGAGTCTGATCGGTGAAAGGAACAATTACATGACAGTGTGTTGCTCTAACCCGTTCTCCGAGTTCTAGATAGGACTGCATCGAACCTGAATAACTTCTCGGTTGTGATTGAGAACACTCGCATTCATCCTAGATTAAATCCTTTTAAATTGATTTCATTACCTGAGCTTTTTACTTGTTATTCTCGTTACTCTTGAAAGTAAAACTAAATTTTCTTCTTAGCTTAATATTGAACTCATAAAAGTAAAGTGTAGGCTGGTCCTCTGAATTGAATCTAAAATACTATAATCACAACTGTTAACTTGACAGTAGCAAAGATTCATTTTTAGTGTATCACTTTTCTTACTTCAACACGAGCTGTTGCTAGGTTTATATTGAGTCTTACATACTTAATAAGTAGAATATTAAGTAACAATATCAGAGAGAAGTCTACAATCTTTTTTGTTAGTGTCAATTAAATCGGATCTAACAAATAAAATGAGAATTGTTCGCTAACGTGGAAGGCTTGTTCTGATTGAGACCACGGACCCACAACTTTCATCAGTCCCACTTGGATTTCAGTTGTATATCGTTATAGTGGAAGAAAATCCCAAAGCTTTATTTCCCCAGTATATTTTTCAATCCATGTTTCGATTTAGAGCGTTTGTCAAATAAAAAGTAGGAATTTGATGTTTGAATGAACATAAGGATGCTATGATCAATGAATCTCATAAACGAAAACTATTAAACGACCAAGAAATCACCAGGCAAAATCTTCGGCGGAATGAAATCCGTGAGGTACCAAACCTATTCCCCTTTCAATTTTGTTTCTCTCGATGTGTTAGTTTTTTTTTCTGCGTGATGTCAGTAATTCAACATAACTGAATTTATGTTCAGTGACACTTGAGACCATCATTTATAGCCTGTTAAATTTGAAAATATTCCAATACATGAGAAGTATTGTATATGGTTTTATTATTCTTCAGTATAAGTTTAATTGTGAAAAGATGAATAAATTTTCTCTATTCTTCTGTATATGTATCAGGTCCATTGAGAATCCTGACCATATTGATTTAGAAAAAAAAAAGTACAAGAACAAACTTCGTATATTTCATCCCATACAAGAAATAAAAGAATTTCTATCCAAACATGAAAACAACGGAAAGAGCATTCTTGCGGAAGGTTTTTGCGAGAAATGACGAGTTTTACAAAAATCTTCTGTAAAATTAAATTGGGAAGTTCCTACGAAAAAACATAATATTAATATATATGAGATAATCTTCTGTAGAACAACTTTTAGAAAAATTTTCCCGAAAAACTTACGTAAAACAAACCAAGTAGTTCTGAAAGTTCACGCAGCGATCAACGGAGATAATGAGAACGGAAGAAAGTAACCAACACTTTTTCACATTCTCTAATCGCCACACACAACTCTCATCACCATACAAGGCTCTCTTATCGCCACACATGACTCTCTGATAGCCACACAAGGGAACCACACAAGGGCTCTGATCGCCACACAAGGCTCTCTTATCGCCGTACAGTGCATCACATCGCCACAGAGCTCCCTCTCTCTCCTCCTGATCGCCACAGAGCTCTCTCATTGCCACACAAGGCCTATGATCGCCACACAAGGGATCTGGGCTCTGATTGCCACACAAGGCTCTCTCATCGCCCCACAGTGTATCACATCACCACAGAGCTCCCTCTCTCTCATCCTGATCGCCACAAAGCTCTCTCATCGCCACACAAGGTTCTGATAGTTACACTCAACCTCTCTCATCGCCACAGATCTCTTTCATCACTTCACACGAGCTCTCATTGCCACAGAAGGTAGCAATCTTGCTCCTCAAGTCCTCAGCACGTGCCTCGTCAATGAAATGCTGCAGAAACGCATTCTTGACGTCGACCCAGGATGTAAGAGATCCTGGTGATAACTGCTTAAGCCAATGCGAAGCATTTCCAGCAAGGGAGTACTTGAAGAGCTTGCAGAATATGTAGTCCTCAGGGACTCCATTGGATGGTCCATAGGATGCTCATGGGGCAACCCACAGTAGGGTGTCTGTCCCACGAGTGTATAGTATTGGGGATTAAGCTATAAATCGTTCCTCTAGATAGCTGGAGGACGAATAGCAGACCTGTTGGCGTAGTATTGATCTTGACGGTTGTAGTCAGCCAAAGTTCTGGGTAGACAGCCTTATCTACAGCAGCAACTGCAGTATCATCTGGATCAGGGATTACAGCCCCCTGTGTTGAGGTCACGAAATCTATAGTTCAACCAGAGTCTCATCAAACCTTCGAAACCGGCCATCTAGGAGGTACCAGCGACCGAGGTTCAGTCCAAGGCAAATATCTCAACAACCAGACGTTTTTTTGGCGCGAAACCAATTTTAAAAGAGAGCTAACTCATAAAGGAAGCTGTGAGGCTTGGAATTTTAAGGAAAGTTTCACGGACCAGGAAGTTATGGATTTTACAAGTCAGTCCATCTTCTCAGCATCCAATGGGCCAGATCAGCCATATTTCGACCCATACAAGTCCAATCATGAAGAGGACACTACTGAAGCCATTTTTATGTTAAGGAGAGCCTTTTAAGAGTCCAGATAAAGAAGAACCAAGCCCGAAATCCAATCCAACCAGAAGATATACTTGGTTTGCTCAATTGCCCAAAACCGGTCAAACCGACATTATTTATGGAGAGCCTTCAACCAATTCAATTCGGTCTGACCCAGACTTATTTGTGGAAGCAAGGAGATCATCTTAACCATCCAGAAGACATCCAAGAATTCCTCAGCTGAACCAGCACCCAGGAGATCAGGCGGATCTTCATTTACACCAACCTTCCATATTTGGCAGCATCTACACTAAATACTTTGGAGAAGTTTCTACTGATTTTTTGCCCAAGACCAACGGCCATATTCTCTTTTATTGAGACCAAGGAGTATTTCAGGAAGGCTTGAAGATCATGGCCACGTCCAGAAGCTATCAAGATACAAGTCTCCACAAGTTTCCCATTTGGAAGAAAGCATAAATCAAGCTAATGGCCATATTCCATGGAGCCATCAAAGCTTTTGCTTCCAAGACTTTTATTTCAATTTATTTTGTTTCCTTAAGTCATTTTTTAGACTGTTAGACTGTTAGAAAGTCCTAAGGTCGAGCCTATATAAGCTCAGTTAGTTTGTCATTGTAAATCAGACCCTTTTGAAAGTAATAAGAATTATTCAGTTTTTCTAGTTTGTCAAAACTATTGTTCTAAGTCTTTTGAGTGTGTGAGAAGCAGCTCTTGAGTATCTAGACTTATCAAAGCCTCCTTTCACAGAGCTTTGTGGCGTCCTTCATTCCATTTCGTCCATCCCATCCACTAGCCAAGCTTGAGAGAGTTACACAACCAGCAAGCAAAGCTCCATCTCATTCCACATCAACCATCATTTGATCAAGCTGAGAGTGTTACACAACCAGCAGCTTGATCCCATCCTATCTTTTGTTTATTTATCTTGTTTTATTTACATTATCATCACCATCTCATTTATTTTCATATTTATTTCTGTTTTCATCTTAAAAACTTATAAAGCCTCATAAAAATCTAATCTCTTTGTTTTCAGGTTGAACCTCAGTTCCATCAATCTGAACAGCCAGAACTTTGCCCACAACATTTTGGTATCAGAGCTGAAGTTCCTGAATCAGGTGATATCTATCCTTGCATCATATTTTATTTGCTTGCATTTGTTTTCATCATAAACCGAAAATCCATAAAACTTGTCTTTTCGTTTCAAATTTGTTTCTGCATTTTGTTTTTGTGTTCTTGCTGTTCATCCTTTAAAAGGCCACGAAAAAGAAAAGAAAAATTCTAGTTTGATTCATTAAAAATCAAAAATCCCAAAAGAAAAGTGTTTGCATTTATTAGTTTCCATAAAATAAAATCCCATAAAAATTACTGTTTTGAATTTGATTCCTTTTCATTTGCATCCATAAATTTAAAAGCCAAAAGAAATCATTCTAGTTATTGTTTCATATCATATTAGTTGGTCCATTTCGTGATTGCATAAGAAAAGAAAAAGAAAATATTTTTAAGCTTAGTTTATATCTTTTGCATAAGTTGGTTTAATTGTATGCATCAAAGAAAAATTCAAAAAAAAAAATCATTGCTAGTTTGTTTTCCATATTTTTTTTTCCATTTTGTTTAGTATCATTCCATATAGTTTCATTTCAAGATTGCATTCAGAAAACCAAAAGAAGAATCATCTATTGCATAGTTATTGCATTTCGGTTCATTAATTTGCATAATTCTCGGTTTAGTGTAATTTGCATTGTTGCATTTGATTTATTTTGGTTCGACCAGAACTTCCCATGCCTTCACTTGATCTTTGAGAGTGTTTTCAGGAAGCCATAGTAGGAGAAGCACACGGCCAAAGTCAGATGTCCAAACAGAACCAAAATCTGACAGCTTTGCAAGAGGTTGATCGGATTGCTCAGTTGAGGAAAAGAAAGAAGGCACAAGGCCAACGTCCACAGCCAGGAGAAAGGAGATTTGGAGATGCACCAGAGGCTGTCTATGTCGAGCCCAAGCCACCAGATCCTTCAAGGATCAAGCCACTTCAAAACTCTTGCTCTCACAAATTTTCAGTTCAATCTCATGTTGATTATAACCCTTTTGCTAGTAGAGCTAAACCCTTTAAATTTTCAGGCAAAAGTGATTATCTTAGATGGGAAAGAGACATTGATGAGTGGTTCCACTACCACAACGATCTAATGGCGATCTAAGCTCCCCGGCAACGACACCAAATTTGATATCACTCAAATTACCATAAGGAGTGAATTACTCTCTTAAATAAGAGGTTCAATTGTAGTACTCAGGGTCCACAGAGAGCTAAGGCACACAATAGATTAAAATAAGAGGTGATTAATCCAGGTTCAGTTAATGTAAATAAAATAGCAGGGGTGAACAAGGCGGTTGTTCGGTTGATTGAAGTTTAATTGAATATTAAGAAAGCGTTAGACTTAGGGTTTCTATTCAGGTAATCAGGATTGTTGTTACATAGAATCTAAAGTTATATGGTATATTAGAACTCAACTTAGCAATGATATATCAACTTTCGTTTGTTTAAATTATCTATTGCATAGGATCTCAGAGTCTCAGCTTTCGCTTGTTGAGCCGAGTAAGCGTCAATAGATTTATCTATAGGATAATCGATCGATTTGCCTTTCAGAACGTCGATCGATTTATATATAGAATAATCGATTGATGGTTCTTTCCTAGCAAGTTTACGAACAGGTTGAATTATTTTCACTAGATATGCTAAAAGATCAGTCGTTTGTTTCTAGCAGATCTAGCTCAATTAGGATCAATCAAGTCAATATATCTATCAACCTAGATCAATGTTATAGTTAGCTACTCTAGAGCAAGCACTAAGCACAATCCTATTGATGAATACCACAACTTAGCAGTTCTATATATGAGCTAATCCCTCATAACCTATCTGAACCATTAATCTAAAAAGTAGATTACTTAGAAATAATCAAAGAAAGCACAATCATAGTCTTAATAAATTGCATAAATAGAATGATAAGTAACACTGGAGTTCCAATCTCAAAACTCTGACAGATTCTTGGATCTTCTCTCCAAACTACTAAAAACCTAGAAAACCTTTACTTTGGTCAAAATAAGAAAATATGAAAGCCTGTGTTGCCTAGAACAATGGCACAGCACTTAAATATTAGGTTAAAACTCGTCAGGGGCAATATTGTAATTTGGTGTTGACTTGGGCTTGATGTCGGCTGGGCTCATCTCTTATCGCGGTCGATCGATGGCACAAGGTTTGCATCGATCCATTTTCATCTCTAATCGTCGACTTCTAGTCTGCTCGATGGTCAGCTCGGGTAACTTCTCCTTTTGCCTCTAAAATGCTCCAAAATCATTACTTTACTCCAAAACACTCATGAACATGTAAATACTCGAAAAAGACTCCAAATCGTAGTAAGCATATTATAAAACACTCATATACTATGGCTAAAAGTGAGTAAAATCCATCGCATATCAGGAACCAAATCAGGCCTTGCATGCTTCGCTATCGATTGACGACACAAGGTGTTTGTCGATCGACGATTGACTCTGATGTCGACTTCTGGCGGGTTCGATTAACATCTACGAGTTTCTTCTATCTCTATCTCCAAAATGATCCAAATTCACCACATTGCTCCAAAACATGCATGAACCTGTAAATACTTTAAAAAGACTCCAATACATAGTAAATAGACTCTAAAACACTCATATACCATGGCTAAAAACTGGTAAAATCCATCGTATATCATACCTAGCCTCCTTCTTCCCCTTTACAGGTGAGCATTCCTAGTAGTTTGATATCTCAACGGTTTGATGTCTTGAAAACATCACAATTTTATATCTGTTTTACTCAATTTTGTTTCAAATTATATTGGTTATAGAATTTTTTTTAAAAAATTATCCCACTTTTAATTTACAAATATTTTGATATTTTGTTTTGTTTTAATATTTGGTTTAGTTAGCTATTTTATCATAAATGACACACCGTTCTAAAGAGAGAATGAGACGGGTGTTGCTTCCGCTTGGTCCTTTCCCGATTGTCCATGCTCGTATGGTCCATTTCCCAATCTTCCATGCCCACATAGTCCATTTCCCAATTGTCCATGCTCGCCTAATCTATTTCTCGATCGTCTATACTCGCCTGGTCCATTTCCAGACTGCTCAAGGTCTTCCAGACCATTACTTGTCCACCCTCCTTATTTCTGGTTGAAATCTCCCCCCTGGGTAAAATTCTCTTTGCCCATCACGACTGTTATTTGAGTCTGGTCCAACATTCCGACTGCTAATCGAGTCTGGTCCAACCTGTGTTGCACCATCCCCTCCTTTTTATAAAAAGGATTTAACCTCAAAACAATTTCATCTGCAACTAAAAGACTAAGGTCAGACACATTGAAGGTTAAACTAATAGTATACTTCCCTTGGAGATACCTTGGAGATCAATCTTATATGCAATGTTATTGATTCACTCCAGCACCTAGAATGGCCCATCAGCCTTGGGTAGTAATTTAGACTTATCGACTGGATATTGTTCTTTCCTCTAGTGTATCCAAACCAAATCCC
Source organism: Brassica nigra (assembly GCA_016432835.1). NCBI lineage: Eukaryota > Viridiplantae > Streptophyta > Magnoliopsida > Brassicales > Brassicaceae > Brassica > Brassica nigra. The sequence continues at coordinate 22,309,997 of CM028246.1, forward strand.
CTGGTGGAAGAACCATGTACATACCCTTTGTTAGCATTCCTTGCATAAGTTTTGGTATGTTCCTCAATGCTTCTTCTACTTGTTAATGCAAAGATTTAACAAACTTGACCTTCTTTTTGCCATCAAGGTTAGTGATATACCAAGGTTTTTACCACTTTGAGATCATGGTATAAGTCCTATTTAGAGTATATCATATGTTTTTGGAGTCCTTCTAGAGTATTTTCTCGTCCATGTACGTTTTGGGCTACTTTGGAGATTTGGAGCTATTTGAGATGCAGAACTTCGCAGATGCGTCAGAAATTCAGCTATGGATGGAGGACTTCCCATGGTGCGTTTGAGCTCATTTTTCAACACAAGATTTTCTGTACGTAGGAGAAAAGGTTTATTGAGAGATACACCAGAAACTTGAATGAGAGAGAGTGCTTTCAAACTTCTTTCCTAAGTGTATTCATGAAACAAATTGGAACGAAGGAGGAGGTTAAGGCAGCTGCTTATGACCAAACCTTTAACATGGATCGCCTAAGGATTGAGGCTTTAAGTGCTGAGATTACTGGAGTTATCGTAGCTACTATTAATAGATATGCTGACAAGCTAATGATATCTTTCTTGGTATTGTACCTTTGTATTTATCCTCGTCTTCCATTTTCTTTATCCAAATTTAATAAACCGTCATTGTACTTTGGGCCTATTCTCGTGTTGAATCATAAGTGAGCTTTCGTCGCGTTTTGGACCTTCTTCTAGGACCGTTTTGCGACTTAAACAATGTTGGTTTTTATGTCGTTGATCCTATGGGTTGATGGAAATCAATCATTTATTCGAGAAGACAGCCGTGCTAAGTAAACCATCACCGTCTCTTAACATTGATTTGAACCTTTACAAGAAAAAATCTCTTTACTTGTTTTTATCGTAAAATCTCAACGGAAACTCAAATTTGAGATAAAACGAGAGACATTTTGATCGAGATTTAAAGGAGAACACAGTTAGAGCCTCTTTGTGGCGATGAGAGAGCTATATGTGGCGATGAGAGCTCGTGTGAGGCGATGAGAGCTCGTGTGAGGCGATGAGAGAGCTTCACATAGAAGCCTGGAGAGTCATTCAGAGACTCTTGGATCAGATTCAAGTTCTATCAGAGAGATTGCCCACACCATGGATTCAATGAAGTTCCGCTGCTTAGCACCTTCTTTGGAGGCATTGAGCTGGCGTATCCGATGGCTCTTGACACAGCTAGTGAAAGCAACTTCAACACTAGGAATCCAGAGGAAGCTGTGAGACTGATTCAGAACTTAGCATCCACAAACAGCACCAAGAACACTGATTTTGAAAAGAGAAAGTCGACTACTGTCCTTAGAAAGGAGCGGATGTACGTTGTAAGGGCAAAGTTAGATAGTGCATAAGCTTTTCAAGAAGCAGGTGAGCTTTGCACGAGAAGTGGAAGCGGTAGATGTTGACAGCGATGGAGATGTAGAGGAGGATGTGAACTTCATCAAGTGTACCGGATTTCAGAGCCAGACGTTTGGAAATCAGAGTGGAAACAAGAATCTTTTTGATACAGAGAGGCAGCTACAACCAGAGTTCACAATACTAGAAACCCTACAACACCAACAGAGGATATGGAAGTTCTTCCTACCATAATCCACCACCACCAACTCAAGAGAGCAGAATTGAGGCAATGCTTGATCAGGTTCTAAGGGTCAGCAGAAGACGATAGTGGATTTCAATGGGAAGATTGATGCTGTCTACACCAATCTGAACGCGAAATTGAAACCCTGAGCACTCATGTGAAGAATCTAGAGATACAAGTGGTGCAAACAAAAGAAGCTGTTAGAAGACAAGAAACTTTGGAGAAGGGAAAAGGTGATGAAGCAATGAGGCACCGCGTGAATGCTATCATTGATGATGACTTCTGGCAGGTGGTTAAGGAGGAGAAGCTCCGGGAAGGAGACTTCGAAGTTGAGAGCTCAACCGGGGCCTCTAGCTCTAGTGATAAAGGGCTCAGAGCTATGAGTACCGCCACCGAGGTTTGAATCCCAGCCACTAGGGAATTAACATTTCGGCATCGCCTGGGACAGGGGATCGACACGTGGCAACACGTGACTAGTCTGGACCACTTCTGTGGGACCAGGATTGATGCACCCTAGGAAACGTTACTCGACCGGTATGATTGGATATGAACTCCGAATGAAGAACTGGTGGAATGTATGACGACACAAAGGGTTGTGGAAAGACCCAATTATATTGCCAAGACTTGAATGTCGCCTGATATGACTAACAGGTCCGACAAAGAAGCAATCTCGAGTTGTTGCCGGATATGACTCACTGGTCCAACAAGAACGAGGCGTTTACTCGGAGCTAACCACACCAAGATAAACAAGAAATGTTCTAAACAAAGAACATAGAGCAAAGACTCAAAAATTATAAGGAAAAATCGATTGCTTTATTAATCAAAGAGTTCTCATACTTATACAACTTTTGGTCAAAGAACATTAAATAGAAAATGAGGAAAACAAGACATAAAAATCATAAGTTGGACCAGATCTAGTCAAAGGCACAGATTCAAGAGTTTGACTGCTTGACTGGTCAAATGATCCCTTCGGCTACTCTTGTCCAGGTTCGATGAACCCACTGGTACGTCCCACGATAAGGAGCAGCACACGGACCGGACAGGCTTCATGAACGGATGAAAGATCTTCATGAACGGAACTGTTCCAAATGTGGCCTAGATCTTCAGAAAGCTTAAATATCCTTGCCTTAGAGAAATCCAGATGATCAAACTCGACAATCGGATCAAATTGATCAGAAAGCTCATCAGTACGTTCGGCGGTACAGTCGGAAGTGCACGCGGTACGGCCCAGTCGGGTCAGAAACGAGAAGGTAAGGTCTGATCCGGACTTGGTGCGTCCGGACTGGTTTCTGGCTCGATCATTCTTCTTATCTTGACGAGTTGGACGGGGAAGCCGGGCTTCAGTACGGTCAGATCGGTCGTCCGGACGTGGATCCAGACGAAGCTCCTTTCCGGACGTATGCGGGTCGATCCGGTACACGGCTCGGTCAGTGCTTTCGGTACGGTCGGACGGCCGAACCTCGGTTGAACTGACCGGGAACGTCCTGATCACCATGCTGGTCTTGTTCAACGGACTGCTCCAAGTACTGAGGTGCATCATTCCCTCCTCCTTTAAGAGGATTTGTCCACAAATCCGGAACATCTACATGAAAAGAAGATAGATCAGAAACATTGAAACTTGAAGAAATATCATACTTACCTTTCAGATCCAATTGATACGCATTGTCACTGATTTTTCTGATGACCTGGAAAGGTCCATCAACACGGGGCATGAGCTTGGACTTTCTTTCTTCCGGAAATCTTTCTTTTCTCAAATGGACCCAAACAAGATCCCCTTCTTCAAAGACAACTTCCTTACGCTTCTTGTTGGCCTGTCGAGTGTATTTTTTCTGTTCTGGCCATGATATTAGCTCGGACTTGTTCATGCATCGTCTTGATTGTGTCCACCTTTTTCTTGCCATCTGTGCTAACACGTTCACTCAAAGGAAGAGGTAAAAGATCAAGTGGGGAGAGAGGGTTAAATCCATAAACAACTTCAAATGGTGAAAACTGAGTAGATGAATGCAATGAATGGTTATATGCAAACTCTACATGCGGCAGACAATCTTCCCAAGACTTCAAATTTTTCTTAACCAATGACCTAAGCAAGGCAGATAATGAACGGTTCAATACCTCGGTCTGACCGTCGGTCTGAGGATGGCAAGTAGTAGAGAACAACAGTCTAGTACCTAATTTCGACCAAAAGGTTTTCCAAAAGTAGCTAAGAAACTTAGCATCTCTATCTGAAACTATGGTCTTAGGCATTCCATGCAATCTAACCACTTCTTTAAAGAACAATTCAGCAATATGGGTGGCATAATCAGTCCTATGGCATGCAATGAAATGAGACATTTTTGAGAACCGATCAACCACTACAAAGATAGAGTCCTTACCTGACTTGGATCGCGGTAATCCAAGTACAAATTCCATGGATATGTCCACCCAAGGATGAGAAGAAACAGGATGGGCAGTGTACAGACCTTGGTTCAAGACTTTGGATTTGGACTTTTTACACACAACACATCGGCTGCAAATCCTCTCAACATCTTTCATCATGCTCGGCCAATAGAAGTGATCAAACACGACCTTGTAGGTTTTCTTCACACCAAAATGTCCCATCAAGCCACCTCCGTGAGCTTCCCTGAGAAATATTTCCCTCAACGAGCATCGGGGCACACACAAACGGTTATCATAAAACAGAAAACCAGAAATCTGATAATACTTCCCATAGGCAGTTTTGGAACTTTTCCTAAACACTTCTTTGAAATCCTGATCAGAAGCATAGAGGTCTTTGATGAATTCAAAACCAAGAAGTTTAGTTTCAAGAGCTGAAAGTAGGAAATACCTGCGTGATAAGGCATCGGCCACAACGTTTTCCTTACCTTGTTTATACTTTATTACGTATGGAAAGGTTTCTATGAACTCCACCCAACGAGCATGACGTTTGTTCAGTTTCTGCTGACCCTTTAGATGCTTCAAGGACTGATGGTCAGTATGAATGACAAACTCCTTCGGCCAGAGGTAATGCTGCCAAGTTTGGAGTGATCTTACTAAGGCATAGAGTTCTTGGTCATATGTCGGATAGTTCAGTGTGGCTCCACCAAGTTTCTCACTGAAATATGCGATTGGCCTCCTGTCCTGCATTAGAACAGCACCTATACCAACTCCAGAAGCATCACACTCAATCTCAAAAGTTTTAGAAAAATCTGGTAAAGAAAGAAGAGGGGCTTGAGTCAACTCCCTTTTAAGGATTTGGAAGGCATCCTGTTGTGCTTGTTCCCATTTAAATCCCACATTTTTCTTGATGATTTCAGTGAGAGGAGCAGCAATAGAACTGAAATTCTGGACGAACCGTCTATAAAAGCCAGCAAGGCCATGGAAGCTCCGAACCTCACTCACGGACTTGGGAATTGGCCAGTCTCGGATTGCCTTGACCTTTTCTTCATCCACCTTCAGGCCATCTTTCCCTACAACAAAACCTAGGAAAACAACTTGATCTGTACCAAAAGAACATTTTCCAAGGTTAGCAAACAGGCGTTTCTTTTCTAAGGACCTCAAGGACGGATTTCAAGTGCATTTGGTGTTCTTCAAGGGTTTTGCTGTAAATCAATATATCATCAAAGTAAACAACAACAAAGTGACCTATGAAGGATCTCAAGACATGATTCATTAGGCGCATAAATGTACTAGGTGCATTTGTCAAGCCAAAAGGCATAACTAACCATTCATACAATCCTAGTTTAGTTTTAAAGGTCGTTTTCCACTCATCGCCTTCCTTCATCCTAATTTGATGATAACCACTTTTAAAATCTATCTTAGAAAAGACACAAGCACCATGCAGTTCAACAAGCATATCATCAAGACGAGGTATAGGATGGCGATACTTTACCGTGATGTTGTTTATCGCTCTACAGTCCACACACATCCTCCATGATCCATCCTTCTTTGGCACGAGCAGAAATGGTACAGCACAAGGGCTAAGGCTCTCCCTGATGTAACCTTTGTCAAGTAGGTCATTAATCTGTTTCTGAAGCTCCTTAGTCTCAACAGGGTTGGTGCGGTACGCTGGACGGTTTGGTAAAGAGGCACCCGGAACGAGGTCGATCTGGTATTCAATGCCTCGGATGGGTGGCAAACCTCTTGGGTTTTCTTCTGGAAATACATCAGCAAATTCCTACAAAAGTCCTTGCAAATCACTCGGAATATCCGGTGCAATGTTAGAAGAAGATGAAGCCAAGAGAGATTCTTTAGAAATTAGTCAAAGAAAAGGCTTGTTGGTGCAAAGGAACTTTCTTACCTGACTTTGCTTGATGAAGAAATTGGAATTTCTAATTGAAGTCTCAGCCTTGTCGGATTTAGATTCTTGTTCACGACCCTTCTTGAGCTGAATCTGGTCTTGGTTAAATTCCATGGGTGAGAGAGGGACCAAGGTGATTTTCTTTCCTTTGTGATCGAAAGAATGCCGGTTAGTAAACCCATCATGTACTGCCCTTTTGTCAAACTGCCAAGGACGACCCAGAAGTATGTGACAAGCGTCCATTGGTAGGACATTACACACGATCTCATCCTCGTACCGGCCGATGGTGAGTGGGACAGTAACTTGTTCCCGAACGTACTGTTCTCCTTCTTCATTCAACCACTCCAACCTGAAAGGTTTAGAAAGGGGTCGAGTAACAAGACCAAGCTTCTTGACAAGAGTGTCACTAGCCACGTTAGTACAACTTCCACCATCTATAATCAAAGAGCAAACTTTAGAAGAAATAAGACATCTAGAGTGAAAAAGATTCTCCCTTTGCTCTTTCTCATCGGTTTTGGGCTGAGCACTCAAGGAACGTCTAGTGACAAGAAGAGGACCATATGCTCGGTAGCTGATGTCTTGCATATTTACATGTTTTTAGCTATCATATCTTATGCATTTTTGCTCATTTAGATTAGGCATTAGGCATATTTAGGCTCATTTTGCATTCATAAGTCCCTATTAGGTGTTGGAGCACACTTTGGAGATATTGAAGATGTTTGGGAGTTTTGTGATGAAAAAGAGGGGTTTAAAGATGAACATGGACAAAGGCCTTAGAAGTATCTTCTGATTCTTATATTTGGTGGAGACATGGAATTCTGAGTTAGATTTCCAATGGAAGTGGTTTCAAGACATTTGGAGCCATATTGGAGGAGTTATGATCAATTGAGTGGAAGCATGTCAAGCCACCCGGGTGAGCACACCCGAGGCCAACCATCAAACCTTGCCTGGACGAGCTCAGGATGCGGCCAGGACGACCCGGGGACAAGCACCCGCACGTCCTGATTGTGCTGGAAGCCTAGAACGGATGCGGTCAGTACCACCCGAGGACGAGGACCCGCACGGGACGAGGGACGAACTGATCACCACATACCCGGACATGACGACCCGTTCAACAGCACCCGCGTACCAGCAGATACCCGACAGCACCTGCCTGACCTGGAAGACCCGCACGTCCTGATGCTAGACGAGCTCCGGACGCGGCCAGTACCACCCTAGGATGAAGCCGCGTATGAGGACGACGCGGACGTTCCACCCGGCCACACACACCCGCGCATGGAAGCACCCGGACAGGACTACCCGGCCAACAGCACCCGCACGTCCTGATAGCTGCTGGACACGGACCACGCGGCCGAACACACCCGGCCTAGAGAGACCGCACGGCCTGGACGCTGGACGAGCAGCACACACCCGGCCTGGACATACCCGGCCTGGACAGCACTACCTGACCCGGGTGGCTCAGCTTCTTCCTTTCTCCTTGCTTCTCATTGGTCGAAAATCACTTGGCCAAGGGCATTTTAGTATTTTTGTTTTATGTTTCCAAGGGCTTTCAAGCCTATGTATAAATACCCTTGTGATCTCATTAAGAGATCTAACTTCTTTTCTCTCAAAAACATAATAAGATCTTGAAGAAAGCTTGGATCTTTGATCCTTTTTACATCATTTCTTGTGTGTTTAATAGATTATCTTATTCCCTAATCATGTTTAGCCTTGAATCATCATTGATTTTGAGGTTTTCCATGGGTATTAGTGAGTAGATCTATCTAGGGTTCATGGGCTAGGAGACTAAGGGTGATTAGGTGTAGATCCAAGGTGCTTAGTGTTAGATCTATCATCTCCTTGCATTGATTTGGTATTCTTCTTGCTATATTTGGGTTGGCCTCTCAAACATAGAGCCATAGGCATTTCATGCCTGAAAGGTGTTCTATGAAATGCCTGAACCAACTCATCTATGCTTTTAGCTTGTTTTGCCTAAGAGATTAGTTGTCAAAAGAGCTAGGATTGCTATTAGACTCATTCTCCGTGCTTGCTTTGATCATTACAGCCAAAGAGATTTGGTGTACTTGGGTGATCATTGCAAAGGAGCATCCATCTAGAGATAGAGCTTGCTTAGTTTTGTTGTCTAGGCATAAGGAATTAGATTGATTGAAAAGTTGGCATCTTGGATTGAACCTTGATCACCCAAAGTCAATTCCCTTGTCCCAAGAACCCCTTGCCTCATTGAGAAAGAAAGTTCAATCTTTTATTGCATTTTAATATTGTCTTAGTTTCATAATCATCCTCTCTTCTTGATTAGACTTAGATTAAGCATGAACTTGCATTCCCTTTGCATTAGAATCTCTTAGAATTGGATTGACATCTTGTATTCTACAACATTTGATTAGGACTTGAAAAGGCCTGTCATCAAATTGGCCGTTACCAAGTTCTAAGTTGATTTTGACATTGGGATTTAGTTATTTGCTTGAGACTAAGTCATTTTATTTTATTGTATCTTGTGATATTGGTTCTTGCCTCTTCTATCTTCGACTTTCAGGTGTATGATCACAAGAAGCAGAGGGGCATCCAACTTGGTTCCTACTGTTGAAGAGATTGCTGCACTTGAGAGGGAGATAGCTAGACAAAGAAGAGTAGAGCAACAGGCTCATCTTCAAAGGTTGGGGTTTGAGATGGAGAATCTGCCTCAAGATGGTAATGTCCAAGGGGACAATGGTCCAAGAGCTGCCAATCCTAGACCACCACGCCAGCCACATCACCAATCACGCCAAGCAAGAGCCATTGGAGCCTATGACCAACCTCACATTCATGGTCATAGGTTGGGAATCAGAGCACCAGCTGTGGAGAACAACAACTTTGAGATCAAATCAGGGCTGCTGCATTTGATTGAGAACAACAAGTTCCATGGCCTTGCTGTGGAGGATCCCCTTGATCACTTGGACACATTTGATAGCTACTGTAGCTTGTCCAAGATTAATGGAGTCTCTGAAGATGCTTTCAAGCTGAGGTTGTTTCCATTCTCTTTGGGAGACAAGGCACATCTATGGGAGAAGGCTGTTCCAAGTGACTCTATTAATACTTGGATTGAGTGCAAGAGGGCATTCCTAGAGAAATTCTTCTCTACCTCAAGAACAGCCAAGATCAGAAATGAGATCTCTAGCTTTCAGCAGAAGAACCTTGAGAGCTTTAGTGAAGCATGGGAGAGGTTCAAGGGCTATTGGTCTCAATGCCCACATCATGGCTTCACCAAGGAGAGTTTGCTTAGTACCTTCTACAGAGGTGCTCTACCAGATTTCAGGAGCAGATTGGACACAGCCAGCAATGGGTTCTTCTTGGGCAGAACTGAGCAGGATGCTGAGGAGCTGGTGGAAAACATGGCCAGGAGTGACTCAGTCTACAGTGAGGAGCACGATAGGGCCAACAGAGGCACTGATGAAGATGATCCGCACACAAGAAAGGCCCTGAAATCTCTCCAAGAAAAGTTGGACAAGCTTCTTGTAGAAGGCTAAGCAAGAACAGCTTAACTCCATTGGGAACCAGCAACAGCAACAGCCTGCTAGGACTACTGAAGTTCATGGTGTAGAAGGTCAAGAGGAGCTGTGCTTCATCAATTCTAATGGCACATGGTATAGGAAAGAGCCCAACTTCCAATACCAAAACAACTACCAGCAAAGACCTTACTACAACAATCACCAAGGAGGTTACCAAGCAAACCAGCCTACTCAGCCCCAAGGAAGCTCTTCTCCAGCTCAGGCTCCAAGTTCAAATTTGTAGTCCATGTTCAAGCAACTCTTAGAAGCTCAAGAAAGAAATGCTAAGACCATTGGTGATGAGTTCAAGAACATCCATGCTAAGATTGATGGAACCTATTCTGACCTCAACAACAAGTACATGCAACTTGCCTCTCACCTCAAAGCATTGGAGAGCCAAGTTGCATCCATGTCTTCATCATCCAAGAATCCAATGGGATCTCTACCAGGAAAACCAGAGAAGAACCCAAAGGAGACTTGCAATGTTATCATCTCCACTTCTTCAGGGATTGCATTGAGTGATCATAAGAATGATGTTGATGAGATTGAAAGGCTAGTGCTTGGAAATCAGATTGAACATGATAAGAGACTGGTTGTGGCCACAGCTGAAGATAGAGTTGTGAAGAGAGCTGATAAGAAGGTTCAAGGAAAGATTGATAAACCTAAGGTTGAAACACAAGTTGAGAAGAGTGCTAACCCCAAGCTGAAAGAAGTGAAGGAAGAAGACAATGAGTTTGAGCTATCACCCTATGATAAGCTCCCTTACCCTCAAAGGTTCCTCACCAAAGCTCAGAAAAGTGGTCTTCAAATTCAGAAAAGACCTCAGTGATATTGGAGTCAAGCTTCCAGAGATCAGCAATATGCATGCTGCTCATGTCCAAATGATGCTCATAAAGGACATTCTCACCCACCAAGCTGAAGTGGCTGAACTTTTGGACATCTCACTTCTGAAGATTGATCCACCAATCCCTCCCAAGTCCCTCCCTAAGCTTGAGTCTCAAGGGAAGTTCACATTGTCTTGCTCTCTTGGTAAACTAACTATGGATGATGCTCTTGTTGATAGTGGCGCTAGTGTGAATGTCATCTCCTTGGACATGGTGCAGAGTATTGGGATTGAAAGCATGGAAACAGATACTCCTCCTCTCACCTTTGGGGATTCCTCTTCTACAACCCCACTTGGCATAATCAAGGACTTTCCCTTGAAGATTGGATCCTGCACCATACCTATTGACCTCACTGTTTTGAAGATGGCATCTGCAGAAAGAGTCCCTTTGATCCTTGGCACTCCTTTCCTCACAACAGTTGGAGCTTGCATTGACTTTCCCAACAAGAAGGTCACTCTCATGCATGTCAACAAAGCTGTATCCTATCCTCTCCAGCCTCCACTAGAATCAGACTATTGTGGGACAAACACTTGTCATGTACAAGCTGTTGAGAAGCCCCAAGATGAAGAGGTTGAAGGTAAGAAAGAGGGTCTTGATGGAGAGTGTTATAAGGAGTTGTGTGTTGAGCACTTGGAAAGTGCTCAAAGAGAGGGTATGGCTGGAGCCTTAAGGGCCACTCATGGAAAGAAGAAGATAGTGAAAGAGCCTCATCTTGATTTGCTCTCACACACTCTCACTCTCCATCCAAAGAAGCTCAAGGATGGAGCCATTGAGTACAAGATCAAGCATAAGAGCAGGTCCACACCATTCTCAAGTGCTAGAGCCATCATCACTCCTCAGCTCCAAGATGACCCTATCAAGCTTCAAGAGCTTCTCTCTCAGGTCCTCACCATCACACTTGAAGGTGGGAAGGATCCTCCTTCTCACTAGTCAAAGAGACCAGGTAGTCAAGCTAAGTGACTCAAAACAAGCTCACTTGGGAGGAAGTCCCATGGTTATCCTTGTATATAGCTTTGCAATTTCGAATTTCCTTTTAAGTTTTTAATAAAAGTGGTCAAGATTTTCAGGTTTTTCCAAGTACTAGAGGAGAGAAGAAAGGTGGTCAGCCACCTAAGCCTTATGATCCATGTAGCAGCCTCCTCTAGTTGCATTGAACCAAGCCAGCTTCTAGTCATGACACAAGCACCATGCCCAAATCTCCTTGTGTGGTATTACTCCAACCCTTCTTGTATATACATTTGCTTTTATCTTGTTGGGGTATCTCCTTCTCTCTTACTCACACAGAGACTGTGTGATTTAAGTGTGGGGGAGGTACCAGATATTTGATCATGTTTGCTTTGTGATTTTTGAGTCTCATGCATCACATTGTACAATCATAAGTGCATAGAATTTCTAAAAATTTTAAATTTTTGAATCATGTAGATTGCATCACTTGCATCCTTAAGATTGAGTCTAGGGCATATAGGTTGCATTCATTTGCATATGGAGCATTGCCTTGTAAAGAACACTCGTTTGCACTGAATTTGGCACCCTAGTTAAACATATCAAGTAGCTTAAGCATCTTTTGAAAAGCTTGCATGCTTTAAGCCTTGAAAACTCTTCTTGAAACTTGCTTACTTGCTTGATATTGGCATTGTTCTTAAGACCAGCTCCATCCTGAACTTAGACTTGAATGAACTTAATCTCTCTTGCATATGGGCATTTGCATACTTGATCATGGATCTAATACACATTTGGGTTATCTTTTTCCATTATACCACCCTTTGTTAACCCAAATGGCACTCCCTTACCCTTGAACCCTATCCATTCCTTGAAGCCTACATTGATTTGCTTGAGTGAGGCCTCTTTTGATAGCTTGTCATGTGCAAAATCTTGAGAGTATTGGGAGCGACATGGATTTGTTCTCATCTCTTGCTAGCATAGGGTCATCATTTTAGCTAGCTTCTAGGATGGTGAGTGAAGTGTTTGTTACCTAATTGTTTACATTTTGGGTTTGGGGATATGACAAAGTTTAGATTGATGAACAAAAAAGGCTTTGATAAAGAAAAAAACCCTAGGGACCTAGAAATTAAAAAAAAATGAAATGAAAAGCTCTTAGTTGAAGTCTTTGACCTTCCCCCTCATGCATATATAAAAAAAAAGAGAAATTGGGCTGTATAGCCACGGCAATAACCGATATTAGCCCAATAGCCATTTGACCTAACGGATGTATACACTCCGTTAATAATACACAATAATACTGTAATATCCCCCTTCGCAACCGGCGTAACCTGCTCAAAGAAAAATAAAAAAAAATAATTATTAATCTCCCCAAAGTAAATCGTGGCTTAACCGTCTTCACATCTTCCCCTTTTTACATCGGTTAGTAAATTCTCTCAGTCCCAAAGCTCTCCGTCACCGATCATCTCCACCGCGTCATCTTCCCCGAGTTCGGTGTCTTTCCATCTCCATCGTCGTCTCATTCTATTTATCAAATCAAGCCACCGCGGAGGACGGTGTCGGAAAGCGAAGGGCTTACGATTTCATACCCGTCTCTCTGGAATTTGAATCGAAAGCGACTTCTTCCCCTCATCTTCCTGCCGACGGTAAGTTCCCGGTTTTTTTGGAGCCTTTTCTTGACAGTCTTCATTGATGTTGTGCTTTTTGGTTTACTCGTCTCCGTAAAGTGAACTCCACAGATGCCAATTCCCCTTCATCTTTACTCGTAACGATGGTACACAAAGCGACGTCCCTCCCGCTGATTCCGAGGTAAAACAGAACAAGCAATATATGTTCTATTCTACATCCACATACATGCTATGTTTGATGTATACTGTTCTATCTGCGTTTTTTCTATTCTATATGGTTGGTAGTCCATTCTATGTCGGTATTATCATTCCATTTTATTCGAAATCCCCATTCTTCATGTGATGAGGTTTCACTGGTGTCTTGTGAAGGTACTAATGGAACATTTATTTGTTATTTTCTGCAGCTGGCTGATCCGAATGACAAGTCCAACAAAGCGGCAAACATTGTAACGCCTACCAAAGTTGTCGAAGTAAGTTTGGTAAATTATATTGCCCCATTTCAGGTCCTCTCTAAATATTTGTCACATAGTACAACCACCTTTTAACATAGATGTCCGTTATTAATGTAGGATCCCGGCCCGAGTGGTACAGCAGAGGAGGACCATCGCAGTATGCTGCAAGTCGATGGTGATGATGTAAGTTAAGCCATGATACTACTATGCAATTCTGATATCATAACAACAGGCCAACCCAATTTGTGTCGAAATTGCAGGGTTTTGCTCGGAGTGACAAGTCACAGGAAGACACAGTCAGTGAACGACCCATGGACATGGATGAGGTAAAGTTAGAAGGACCATATTTCGCTTCTTATATTCTTACAAGTATTGACATTTGCATATAACTATCGCCATTTTCAGACATCTCTGACCGACCTTCTCCAGTCGCCGTTCTTGAGGGATAACCCCGAAATTACCCCACATGTTAAAGAGTCTGGTGCATCTAATGAGGTAATGGATGGCCTAACCTCTCCATATATATCGTACTATTCCATGTCAATTAGTTCCTTTCCATTTTTCTAATTTTTACTTTGCTCATCCCTCATCGTTTAGCAGTCCCAACATCGAGAAACGACTCCGCTTTCTCAGTCTATTGCACCACTGCCTTCTAACCCACCTCCTATTGCATCAGAAATATCTGTCCCCATTACGGTAAGACGTCTAAGGAAGCTTCCACATTTGGATATTTCATTCTGCCAATATTATAGCAACTGCTAGTTTCCATTGACGCTTATCCGAACTTATGTAATACAGATATCGCCCTATGTCTCAACACCTGCTCAATCTGATCCCGTTGGTGAAGAAACAGTCATCGTTCCTGAAGTTCCAGCTGAAGATGTAACTGCACCTGCTCAATCGGATGCTCAAATGGGTGATGAACCCACCACTGTTTCTGAAGTTCAACCTGAGGCGACTATGAATCAGGTGCGCTTTCATGACTGCTCTACAAATTCCTTATTTTTTTCTGCTACTTTACTTATATGTCTCTTCATTTTAAATCTTTTGTTTGATAGTCACCTACTCCAGAAATAGTGATGCCATCCGAGAATAGAGAGAAGAACCATGGTGGAGAGGTTTGTGTATCACGTACCCATCATTGAAATTTCAATTTTGATGCCATGTTAATATATATATATATATATATATATATATATATATATATATATATATATATATATATATATATATGTTTTAGGTTGCGGCGTCTAGAACTGTAGATGTCAGTCAGTCGGTTAACCCGGTCCAATCCGGTCCTACTATCTCCACCACTACGCAGGTAAACGAAAATACGAATGCCGTTTAATATGTTACTATATAGAACAATATGTTGATACCCTTCTATTTCTAACATTTACTATATAGTAAATTATACTGTCATGCCATGTCTATGCTGAATATAAGTGGAACTAACCTGAAATATATTGTTATTTGTTTTGATGCGTAGTTACCTACACCAGAACTGCCTTTGAGAACTACTGTTGATCCAATCTCCCAGTCAACCGAGGTATCATACGTCCAACTATTCCCATTCATTGGTAGTTGGTTTTATCTAACTCATTGTTTTGTAAATTTGTCTCTGCAGGAAGGTCAACAGAGTAGCCCTGCGAAACCAGATGGGTTCATACGTTACAGCAAAAGGCAGCGGAACTCTCCGGAGCGATTCAACCCTGACGATCCGAAGTGGAAATTGGATGGTGCTAAAGCTCCAATTTGGGTTGATTTTAGTTGACATGGATGAGGGTTCATTTTTCCGAGCTTGTGTTTAGTGTACCATATAAATTTTTATTTAACAATCATGGGGTGTTGTAACATTAAATGAAAGATGTTACATATAGTATAAAACTTCTTCAAAACAAAATAATATAGTAGAAAATATTTGTATTGGGTTTTATTGCAATGGATGAGGGTTGATATTTCCCAAATTTGGGTTTAGTGTAACATATAAATTCTTGTTTAACAATCATGGGGTGTTGTAACATTAAATGAAAGATGTTACAAATAGTATAAAACTTCTTCAAAATAAAATAGTTCTCTTCGGGTGCAGATAGTAAAGTTAAATTTAAGAATAATAATGGTTCTACTAGAGTTGGGATTATATTTGTCAATATCTGGGTTGGGTTATATTGCAATGGATGAGGGTTGATATTTCCCAAGCTTGGGTTTAGTGTAACATCCAAATTCTTGTTTAGCAATCATGGGGTGTAGTCCAACTGGAATGGTATCCTCGAAATACCGAAACCAATTTTATCGAAGTGGAATAGGTTATTCATAGTTATTGTTTGGAACGTAGACAGAAATAAATATTTTTGTAAGTTAATAATGGCATCATTTCATTTATACAAAAGCAAGTTTCTGGGTGATCCGAACAACAAACACATTCATTCCGATTACATAACACATATATGGCCTACTATCAACATAACAAAATGATTTATACTAGTCAAATATGCAGATACGTCTGCATTTAAAAACAAATTTTATCATCTCCGCTTCAAGCTTTTACACATCGCCTTTCCTTATCCTTCTTTTCATGTGGTTATATCACCCCATGCAGAAAATTTCCATTCCACATTACTTCTGATGCCATTTCCTTAAACATGATATTTACAAGAGGTTGCGGCAAGTGGCCCTGTTGTGACCAACACGCCCACAACACCTGAACGGTAGTATTGCTGGTGACACCTGCAAACATACTTTCATTGTTAGGCAGTTACGCATACCTTCCACCATTGAACAAATATAACCTCAATTTAACATACCGCTCAACTATTAATGGACTCAAAGTTATTCTTTTCCATATGAAAATTTTCTATTTCCATTGTACAGAACTTTGATTTGTACCTGACACACCGAGGGGGAGGTGTCGTCAAGTAAGGTGTCGTCCACTGCTTCTGTTGATGGGTGTGAGGATCGAATATATTGTCTGGGTGGTGCCGGTGCTGTGATATCATCATATTGGACAACCGTGTTTGGAATACCCGGAATGCCAAATATTAGGCGGCTCCACATTGGCCTCTTACCACGTCCCGAAACATCAACTGGTGTTCTAAACACAAGAACCAGCATATCATCGTCGGAATCAGAGTTGGAATCTGTTTCGACACGCATTTTTTTCCCCTTCCCAATTGTTGCCTCAGACTCCATCCGTGGACGGATGTTCCGCACAGGCTCTGTAATTGCTATTCCACCTCCAGTAGCTGGAATAGAATGAGTTTGTGGCTTTTCTATTCTTCACCTTCTTGATCCTCTCCTTCAGCAAATGGACTTACAGAGGTAAATAAATGGAATACAATAATAAACAACGACCGGTTAATCACCAAACAGTAAAAAGATGTGTCCTAAACCCACTTTATTACGTGGCTACATCCAAGTCCGTAATATGGAATAGATGTAAGCCACAATTGGACATTTATTTGAGAACAAAACTCCCTCTCACCATCCAGCCACGTCGTTATATTTGTACGGAAGTGATTTATTACAGCAATTGAGCTATTCTATTTTTACCTGAATTATTCTACATGGAAGAGAACTTTTCTCATTAATCTACATAGAAGATGTCTCATTTCACCTACTTTACATGTCTCCCTTCTTCACATCACTTCTCCTTTGTATCATAACTCTTTTCCTCCATCAAATTCATGTTTCACTGATCAACAATATAGAATTGTATTCTACAATATTAGGTGTGCATTATGGTACAGTTATATCATATAAATATAAAACTAGTCTACAATTGTTGTATGGAATGGGAATATATCGTCATGGAATATAACAAAAAAACTAAACAGTGGATCGTCAAACTCCCGTTACATTACAATCTTTTCTCAGACATTTACAACTGTTATCCACTCATGTCTACGCATAGACTTATAAAGCTAATAGTCAAAGCTTTGTCACACACGCTGCTTTTATTACTTGATTTATTTGTGTGTAACACAAATTAACCACGTCGTCCTTTTATGGCTTTGTTACTGGTGACCGTTTGCATTAAGGGATAGAACCGGATGAAAAGAGGGTAAAATGTCATTGACTATATTATGTCAAAATCAAGGCTACTTACTTCATTTCCCTCCCAAACATGGCTATTTCGCCAATAAGCCTAAAAAAAAAAGAGAAAAAGAAAAAGAAAAAAGAAAAAAAAAAGATTCAATAAGATACTGGGGAAGGAAAGATTTAAGAGTTAGAGCTTAGAATGTGAATAGAGGTCCTTAGAGGTAGCATCATGAGAAAGAAAATGTTCATTGGGTGAGTGATGTGAGTATGTCTTCATTTTGGGTTATGGGATGAATTAAAAGGGGTGTAGAACTTGTAATCACTTAGGATTTGGGTAGAATGATGAGGATGGATCCATGTATGCATAAATTGCTCCTAGTCTTAGAAAATTTTTGCATAATGATCAAGCTCCTTGATTTTTGAGTGATTGCCACCTTGAAATGATGCATTGAACCCTCCTTTTCATCCATATTAGACCATTTGATCACTAAGCCAAATGATTGAGATCATGTGCCCATTTGTGAGACTTCACCTTGTGTGTGTGTCTGAATCAATGTGAGGGCTGGTTAAGAGAACGTGTTGGTTGATAGGCATTGCATCTTGTGTAGAGATATAAGAGTAACTGATAGGCCTTGTGAAGCTAGAGCATAATAAAAGAGTTTGCTCATGCTATTTGCTATGTTTCTTTAGGATGTCAGGTTGAGTGCTATGAGTGTTTCCTTTGGCTTTGTTCCCATCCTTGCATCCACCCCCCCTTGTGTTTGAAAAGTTTACTTGAGGACAAGCAAAGGTCTAGTGTGGGGGAGTTGATGTCTTGCATATTTACATGTTTTTAGCTATCATATCTTATGCATTTTTGCTCATTTAGATTAGGCATTAGGCATCTTTAGGCTCATTTTGCATTCATAAGTCCCTATTAGGTGTTGGAGCACACTTTGGAGATATTGAAGATGTTTGGGAGTTTTGTGATGAAAAAGAGGGGTTTAAAGATGAACATGGACAAAGGCCTTAGAAGTATCTTCTGATGCTTATATTTGGTGGAGACATGACATTCTGAGTTAGCTTTCCAATGGAAGTGGTTTCAAGACATTTGGATCCATATTGGAGGAGTTATGATCAATTGAGTGGAAGCATGTCAAGCCACCCGGGTGAGCACACCCGAGGCCAACCATCAAACCTTGCCTGGACGAGCTCAGGACGCGGCCAGGAAGACCCGGGGACAAGCACCCGCACGTCCTGATTGTGCTGGAAGCCTAGAACGGACACGGTCAGTACCACCCGAGGACGAGGACCCGCACGGGACGAGGGACGAACTGATCACCACATACCCGGACATGACGACCCGTTCAACAGCACCCGCGTACCAGCAGATACCCGACAGCACCTGCCCGACCTGGACGACCCACACGTCCTGATGCTAGACGAGCTCGGGCGGCCAGTACCACCGAGGATGAAGCCGCGTATGAGGACGGCGGACGTTCCACCCGCCACACACACCCGCATGGAAGCACCCGGACAGGACTACCCGGCCAACAGCACCCGCAAGTCCTGATAGCTGCTGGACACGGACCACGCGGCCGAACACACCCGGCCTAGAGAGACCGCACGGCCTGGACGCTGGACGAGCAACACACACCGGCCTGGACATACCCGGCCTGGACAGCACTACCTGACCGGGTGGCTCGGCTTCTTCCTTTCTCCTTGCTTCTCATTGGTGAAAATCACTTGGCCAAGGGCATTTTAGTATTTTTGTTTTATGTTTCCAAGGGCTTTCAAGCCTATGTATAAATACCCTTGTGATCTCATTAAGAGAGCTAACTTCTTTTCTCTCAAAAACATAATAAGATCTTGAAGAAAGCTTGGATCTTTGATCCTTTTTACATCATTTCTTGTGTGTTTAATAGATTATCTTATTCTCTAATCATGTTTAGCCTTGAATCATCATTGATTTTGAGGTTTTCCATGGGTATTAGTGAGTAGATCTATATAGGGTTCATGGGCTAGGGAGACTAAGGGTGATTAGGTGTAGATCCAAGGTGCTTAGTGTTAGATCTATCATCTCCTTGCATTGATTTGGTATTCTTCTTGCTATATTTGGGTTGGCCTCTCAAACATAGAGCCATAGGCATTTCATGCCTGAAAGGTGTTCTATGAAATGCCTGAACCAACTCATCTATGCTTTTAGCTTGTTTTGCCTAAGAGATTAGTTGTCAAAAGAGCTAGGATTGCTATTAGACTCATTCTCCGTGCTTGCTTTGATCATTACAGCCAAAGAGATTTGGTGTACTTGGGTGATCATTGCAAAGGAGCATCCATCTAGAGATAGAGCTTGCTTAGTTTTGTTGTCTAGGCATAAGGAATTAGATTGATTGAAAAGTTGGCATCTTGGATTGAACCTTGATCACCCAAAGTCAATTCCCTTGTCCCAAGAACCCCCTTGCCTCATTGAGAAAGAAAGTTCAATCTTTTATTGCATTTTTAATATTGTCTTAGTTTCATAATCATCCTCTCTTCTTGATTAGACTTAGATTAAGCATGAACTTGCATTCCCTTTGCATTAGAATCTCTTAGAATTGGATTGACATCTTGTATTCTACAACATTTGATTAGGACTTGAAAAGGCCTGTCATCAGTAGCTGAAATTGTCATCGTCATAGATCGGACCTGAATCCTTCACAAAGGTGGAACAGAATTCATTGATCACCCCATCAACCTCCTCATCAAAGACAGGCTCGTCCAAGAGTTTCCTAGTGGCAAGGAGTGGACCACTGGCTGGGTAATCAAAAGTTTCCTCATCCTCATCAAAAATGGGACCGAGATCCTCCTTTTCCTCCTCTGACTCCACTTCACCATTGTCCATAAGAATCATCACACGTTGGGTTGGACATTTGTTGGCATAGTGTCCTAGACCTTGACACTTGAAGCACCTGATGTCTCTTGCTCGGCTAGGAATCTCAACTGTTTTTCCTTTGTCAACACGAGTAGAAGCATCAGTTTTCAAAGCAGTATTTGTTGTGGAAGAAGACTTACCTTTGTCTTGGTAGTTGGACTTAGTTGAAAAGGATGGTTTTGGTGCAAAGGCTGGCTTAGAAAAGCCCTTTCTTTTGACTTGCTGTTCGATCAGGATGGCCTTGTGTAGCATCTGCTCCACACTACCATACTCTTGAAGTTCCATGTAGTCTTGGATGTCTTGGTTGAGACCTGAAAGAAAACTAGCCATGGTGGCGTCCATTGGATCCACATCCGCTTTGATCATCAGAATCTCCATCTCCTGGTAGTAATCCTCTACTGACTTGGCTCCTTGCAGCAGGCGTCTGAGTTTCTGATGGAGGTCTCGGTGGTAATGGGTAGGCACAAATCGTCTCCTCATCAGCATGGAGAGCTCATCCCATGTCTCGATTGGCCTTTCACCTGTTCTCCTCCTGTGAGTCAACACTTGATCATACCAATTAATAGCATATCCAGTAAACTCATCAGCAGCAAGTCTAACTTTTCTAAGATCCGAAAGATTTTGAAAATCAAACACTAGTTTAATTCTTCTTTCCCATTCAAGGAAAGCATCAGGATCATTTTTTCCATCAAAACTTGGAATTTTTAATTTCAATCCACCTAATCCATTGTCAGGACGTTCATCACGTTCTTCCCTAGCAAAAGGATTGACATCAACACTCGAATGTACTTACATATGCCTTCCAGAATGTACTTACATATGCCTTCCAGAAGATGCTAGAGTAATTCTGGAAAGAGCTTCAACACTCGAATGTACTTACATATGCCTTCCAGAAGATGCTGAGTTGTTCAAACAGATCAAGCTAGTACCAGAAACCTACAGCAAAGATAAGATTTTCTCAAGGATCAAAGGACCAAAAAAATGGGAAGAAGAAGCCCTCAACAAGAAGCTCGATCACATCTACCACCCACTCAACAACAACATCAATTGGCTAAACACCAGGAATGAATTGATGCAAAAAGAATTGGATATGCTTAGCAAGGAGAAAGAGTCTCAACAGGAAACATCAAATCGATCGACGGCAACACCAAACCATCGATCGACGGTCATCGTCCACCATCGAGCATGACCGAGTTTGAGCCAGCTACCTATTGACAATGGAGTTTTCAAGGCTCCTTGTTCAAATCAAAGTAGTATAAAAGCTTGTCGAATCAAATCCTAAGTGATTCTAAAGCAAAGGGAATGCAGGTTCATACTTAATCTAAGTGCAACCAGTTTTTAAGGATGATGAGAACTAAGAACTAGAATCTAAAGCAATAAAGGAACAAACTTTCAAGCAATATGAGTAAAGAGGACCCATGGGGCTAGAGAAATTGACTTTGGGTGATAAAGACCTGATCTAAGGATGGCAAGCTATCAATCAAACACTTTCCTTATGCCTAGACAACAAAGCTAAACAAGTTATTTCTCAAGATAAATGCTCTTTTGCAACAATCACCCAATACATTAAATCTCTTTGACTATAATGACTAAAGCAAACATGGAGAACAAGTATAATAGCAATCCTAGCTCCTTTAACATCAAATCTCTTTGGCAAAGCAAGCTAAAAGCATTGAAGAGTTGGCTCGGGCATTTCATCGAACGCCTCCCGGGCGTGAAAACCTATAGATCTATTTTAGTATGATCAAGACTAAAATAGTATTGAGAACCCTCAAAAAGCAAAGAAAGAAGTAGATCTAAAACTAAACACCCTAGATATTCACTTAATCACCCTAATCACCCTAACCCATGAATCCAAAGTTGATCTACTCACTAATCCACATGCTTACTCTTAAATACCTGAAGGATTCAAGCTTAATCATGTAGATGAAGAAATAAAACACTCAAGAACACAAGAACAAGATGAGATTTAAATTCAAGAATCAAGCTTTCTACAAAGTGTTTTGTGTTTCAAGAGAGAATAAAACTTAGTTCCAAAGGTGAGGCTTACAAGAGTATTTATAGAGCCTTGGAAAACCTAAAAACATCAAAGAAAATGACCAAAAGGTCCTTGGAATCATTTATGTCTTGACCAATGAGAAGGAAGGGAAGTGGGACGCCCCGGGTTGGATGGTATGGTTCTGACCCACGTGAGCCAACCCGCGGTACATGGCTTGTCCTTCCGCATACATCCAGCCGCGTGAAGATTCGTCCCAGCTCATCGTCCCGGCTGCGCGGGTAGGTGATCCGGAGGTGTCCAACCCACGTCATGCACTGACCTCGTCCTCCTTCGTCCTGGGCGCGCGGGTGGCCTATCCCGGGGCACTCATCCCGCGGCCGTCCCATCTGTCCAAGGTAAGGTCCAAGCAGCACGGGTAAGCCATCCCGCGGCCATCTGCCCAAACTCGACCATACTCATTCTTCATCTCATTTTGGATCAAAATGCTCCCAAACACCTCCTTTCACTCCATGGCGCACTCCAACTCCTAATAAAGACAATGAATGCAATATGGACTCTAAAGATGCCTAATCCCTAATCTACATGCTCAAAATGTACAAGATATGATGGCTAAAATCATGTAAATATGCAAGATATTAACTCCCTCACACTAGTCCTTTACTTGTCCTCAAGTAAACTTTTCAAAAACACAAGGAGGAGAGATACAAAGATGGGAGCTTAGCTAAAAGAAACACTCATAGCACTCAACTTGACATCCTAAAGACACATAGCAAATAGCATGAGAAAACTCTCTTATTGTACTTTAGCTTCTCTAGGTCTATCAATACTCTTATGCCTCTATACAAGATGCAGTGCCTATCAACCAACATGTTCTCTTAACCATCCCTCACATCGATTCACACACACACACACACAAGGTGAATTCTCACAAATAGGCACATGATCTCAATCATTTGTCTAGGTGATCAAATGGTCTAATATGGATGAAGAGGAGGGTTCAATGCATCATTTTAAGGTGGAAATCACTCAAGAATCGAGGAGCTTGATCATTATATAAAATTTATCGAAGACTAGGAGCAATTCATGCATACATAGATCCATTCTCATCATTCTATCCTTTTCGTAAGTGATTACAAGTTCTAACCCTTCTTACTTCATCCCATAACCCAAAATAACACCCTCTTACATCACTCACCCAATGAACAACTCTCTATTCTTACGAATTAACCACTAGGGACCTTCTTTTCACATCAACTAGCTCTAACACTTTTTCTTTTCCCCTTTCCCACTATCTTATTGAATCTTTCTTTTTATTTTTCTTTCTTTTCTCTTTTTTTTTTATATAAGGGGAAAGGCATCAATAAACAATCTAGAGCTTTCTTTTCTTTCTATTCTAAGGTCCCTATAGCTTTTCTTTCTCATGACACTCTTTTGTTCAGCAATCTCATCTTTATCACTTCCCAAACCCAAGATATAAACCTTTAAGGAACATAGACCCACCCCCCATTGATATCACTCAAACTACCCTAAGGAGTGACTTTACTCTCTCAAATAAGAGGTTTAGTTGTAGTACTTAGGGATCGAATCCACGGAGAGCTAGTGTACAAATAAGATGCAATCTTAGTGACTATGCTAGGTTGAAAATGGTTTAAAGTAAATTGCAGGTTGTTGAGCAATGGTAAGATTACTCAGTTGAAAGGTTTTGGTTTTAAGACAATAAAGAAAAGTAGTTAGATTCAGGGTAGGTATTCAGGAATTCAGGATTTTAAATACTATAAATGCTAACAAGTTGCTTGCATGATATGTCAGAGCTCAGCACTTATTAAATGAATCTATCAGCTCTCCCAATATTTAGACCATCTATTACTTAGATGCTAAATGGTGTTTGCGGTCGGCTATTTTGCCGATAGTATCGATCGATGTTTCGATAGGAATATCGACCGATACACCTCTAGCTACGTCGATCGATTACTCTATAGGAGTATCGATCGATACGGCTCTAAGCAAGCTTTATGCGCGAGTTGATACAAGGCTCAACATCATCTTAGATCAGCTTTCGCATATCTCAAGAGGGTCATAGCATGTTTAGGATGTTATCAGGAATTGCATGTAATAAATAATGCAATCCAAGTTCATGTTCCAGGTAGCTAAGCTAGAAAAAGCATTAGTGAACAATCCTAACAATAAATATCACAACTATAGCAGATATAGGCTGGGATTAGTCCCTCATATCCAATTTAAACCCTAAATCTAACAAATGAATCTATTCAGACATGGCTAAGTAGTTAATGGCAACAAGGTAATAATATGAGTTCATAGATCTATTAAAGGGTGAACACTTAGGTCCCAATCAAAAATATCTTTGGATCTCTCCTCTAGATCTAGAATCCTATAACCTTTGTTAAGAAGAACAAGTAAAGAACTGAGTAGAACTTTATTGAGAACTTGCAAAGTAATGAAAATAGTAAAAGAAATGAGTAGAAGAAGAAGAAACTCTTTGAAAACTTGTAAGAAACTTAAAAACTATATCTCTAAAAACTTATATTCTGCCAAAACACTTAGGCACATATAAATATGAGTTCATTAGGTTAAAAAACTCTTCAGGGGCAATCTTGTAAAATGTGATGTCTTGGGCTTCAAGTTCGGCCAGGTCCAACTTGTCTTCTACCGCCTCAGTATCGGTCGATAGTACAGGGTGTACATCGATCGATTATGATCTCAATGTATCGTCCTTCGGCTAATGAGTGTCGATCGATAGCACAGAGTGTGCATCGATCGATGTGTAACTCTGGATGTCGACCTCTGGTTTTGATCACATGTGAACTCTTCTTTAAGCTCCAAAAGGCACCTAAAACATCACTTTTCTCCAAAATGATTCTGAACCTGAAAACATACCTAATAGACTCCAAAACATAGATAATAGTAGTAAAAACACTCATATACCATGGGTAAAAACGGGTAAAATCCATGGTATATCAACTCCCCCAGACTTAACCTTTTGCTTGTCCTCAAGCAAACACACATGCAGTCTTTATGAAAGAGGTTTTAAAAAGCAGGGACTAAATCAAATTCAAACTTAGAATCATAACCTAAAATTTGTTGCAAACCACATCTAAGAATCTGTCAATCACAGAAGCACATTATGCAATATCCTAATTAAACAACCTTGATCATCTAGCCAACAACTTAGCAATCATGTCTGACTAACCCCTCTACTGATTTCATTTCTGTACATAAAAATATTACCTTGGGAGTATCGATCACATGATGCAAGGTTGCTCAAACAAGTATCTGGACCTGCAGGTAAAAATTAGTTCCTATCCTATCTCTCTATTATTTCTCTCCTAGTCAAGTCTGCTTTTATTTGCAAGACATTGACCAAGATTGGACAGGCTTCCATGAATCAAGCCTTAATGGTTGCAGCCACCAAGTCCTGTTCACTTCTTTTTGACCTATATCCTAGGATTCATTGCGAAGCAAGTCTTGAAGGGGGTAACCACCAAGTCCTGTTCGAATCCTTTACCTATAGAACTCTTATGAAGCAAGTCTTGAGGGGGGTAACCGCCAAGCCCTGATCGAATTCCTTCTTAAGTAATAACTAACTAGTCCTAGAACATATAATTAAGCTAATTTTCGAATTTTTTTTTTTAACTGAATAAAATTAAATCTAAATTCGAAAATGAGAGAGAGGGTGATTAAACTATCTACACAAGGCTTTACCTTCCAAACTTGTTTGAAGCATCCGATCCCATGTATACCAAGCCCCAAGACAAGCAAAGAATGTCAGGTTAGGTTGGAAATCAGCTTTAGTTCCTCCAGACAATCAGTGAAAGCATTGTCATAGCTGATAGGTGATCAACTTTAGCATCTATAGTACATTCTGCATCAACAAATCTAAGAATGGTGCCTAAAAGATTGGTTAGATAAAAAGTGAAAATTTAAATTATCATTATCCCTTTCTTGACTCAATAAAAACCATTTTGAAAACATTTTTAGATGAAGTCAAATGGTAAACATCATCAGTAATCATCCCCCCAGACTTAAATCATACACTGTCCTCAGTGTATAACCAGTCCGGTTAAGGCATAGGCAGAAATAAAATACTGATATCGAAAAAGTTAGAGCGATATACCTGACCGTGATGCGTATCGATCGATGTTGAGTTGCCTCCCACTCAGCGCTTTGATTATAGTCATCTAGCTTGACTTTGGATGGAATGAGCTACTGAGATGAAGTCCAGGTACTTGTTGGGAAACAAGTATCCTCTGTATCCTTCTTCTCACCGAACCATGCGTGAAATAGGCTTCTTGTGGCTTCATATTCTCTGGTTCGTTTCTTCTTTATCTCAATCAACTCATCATTGATCCTTTGAATCCTTTCTTCATGACCTTCAATGCTGAGCTCGTGCCATCCTAATTTCTCGTAGGCGTGTTCTGAAAGATCACTGAACTCCGCTTGCATTGAATCAAGGCATTGGATCATTTTGTCGTGGATGGAGCTGGTATCGATCGATTGCTTAGTTGAATAATCGGTCGATGGCTGTTTAGGTCTGTCGGTCGATGCGCTGTTTCTTCTGTCGATCGATGCTAAGGATGCAGGTCTGCTCGCAAGCTGCCTATGAATGGTTTTGATTTCTTTTTGTATCCCTTCTATGCTAGATTCCATGCTGCCAACCTCGTTGATTAGCGGGAAATACGTCTGCTCTAGACGTATGTCTTGTGAATCATCCACGCTTGTAATTGCCGTGTAGACTTCATCAGCTAACTTATCCGAGTCAGCTCTGGTGCATATTTCTGAAGTCTGTATATCGATCGATGCAACATGTTGTTCATCGGTCGATTTTTGCTTCTGCAGATTCTCGTGAAGCTTCTCGGCAAAAAGCTTCATCTGGCTGTCAATTTCAGTCAGTCTCCTATCGATCGATGTGAGGTTGAGCTTGTCGATCGATGCAATTGATGCAGCCTGATAATCGAGTTGACGTTGGAACTTCTCAGCCTCCTTCTGCATAGTATCCATGCGTAGTGCGAGTTCCTCCACTTCTTTGTCTACTAAGAAGTGTATATCAGCAAGTTTCCTCTCAGCTGCTTTCAGATGAGTTAATCCTCCAAAAGGATTGCAAGGGGCCGTGGGGTTCATATCTGCATGTGCCTCATTGATAAGACGGATAGATCTCTTCATCTCTTCGGTACAGATGCTTAGATCCCCCTAGGTTGTGGAAGATAGGTTCACAGGTTTTGGTGAGTTTGCTGCTGAGACGAGCTTCTGCTTTCTTCAGTTCCTTCCAGATATCTCCGAGAGACACATCGACCTCATGTTTTGAGTAAGTGGTCGATGGCGCAGGCTTCATATCGATCGATGTGGATGTTACTCCGTTGATCGATATTGAACTTTTCTGGCCATTGTTCTGTGTGTTGCGAAAATCTTCAAGTTCCAGCTCAAGACGTTGAACCTTCTTGAGTAATGCCTGGTCTCCACTGAACATCCAGTTCATCTCACTGTGAAGCTTGTCTGTAGCCTCCTCTAAACTCTTTCCATGGAGAGCTTTTCCCATTTGCGTTCTCCAAGTAGACTAGTGAACACCTCGTTGATCTCGTCTTTGGTGTAGGTTTCTTGCACCAATTCTCTTCTTGTAAATGAACTAGGGTGCTCTGGTAGACACATGTAAGAGTGCTCGTCCACTGAAGTTCTTTGAAGCAGTTTCTTGATGTCGTCTTTAGAAACTCTGATGACGTCACCATCTATTCCTCTAGCAAACCCTTTCTCGTCTCTGTAGACCCCATAGTCATCTCTCTGCTCCCAAAAGAATTTTCGAATTCCATATCGAAAAGCTCACTTTCCGAATTCGGGACGCCTATCGATAGATGTCATACACTCAGTATCGATCGATTTACGTTGGAAATATGGATCCTTCGTGTTGAGATGATTATCCTCAGCTTCCTGTGGCTTGGTTGTTGTGTCTGCCTCTTGGTGCTGATGATGGTTGTCTGGTCCGTAGCGTTGCTGCTGGAATAGGTTTTGGGATCCGTTGGCTAACTGTAGGACGTCTGCAATGTCCTCTCTGGATATGTAGAGTGTTCGTCCATCCATTGAGCGTGCAAAACCTTGTGAATCCCTGAAAATACCAAACTCATCCGGGATTAGATTACCGAAATCAAGTACATTTTGAATTTGTTACCTGGGATGGTGATATCACTCAAATTACCCTAAGGAGTGACTTTACTCTCTCAAATAAGAGGTTCAATTGTAGTACTTAGGGATCGAATCCACAGAGACTCTAGGATTACACGATAGATTGTTTAGTCTTCTAAATAAAGCTAGACAAACAAGTTTAAAGCAGTAAATAAAGGGTAAGCAAGTAATTGCTTACCCTTTATTTACTGCTTTAAACTTGTTTGTCTAGCTTTATTTAGAAGACTAAACAATCAAATTAGGTCTCTCTCCAAGGTAGCAAGATGTTTCTCTCCAAATTAGGTCTAAAAGTTCTCTAGGCAAGTCTGCCTCTAAAATAATACAAAACCCTATTAATATAGCCTACAGGCGGCCAGGGACTTATTTGGTAGAAGTGAAACCCTAATGAGATGATTAGCTCATTTAATTCGTCATTAATTCTCGGAGGTCTTCCATATCGATCGATGTCACTAGCTCCTATCGGTCGATGAATGTAGTGTCTCATCGGTCGATGCATCATGTTGAGCATCGGTCGATTAGCTCAAGTTATCATTCCATTATAACCCTCCTTAATGTATCCATTTCTGCTCCAAAATGGTCACACTTCACCAAAGAGTACATGAACCTGTAAAAGCTCATAAAAGACACTAGAAGTTTCCTTTTGTTTCCAAAAACATATAAAAATTATGGTTGAAAGTGGATAAAATCCATGACTTATCAACTCCCCCAGACTTATCCTTTTGCCTGTCCTCAAGCAAATTTAAGGACATAGGTCTAGAAGAGGTTTCAAAATAGTGAGACTTAAATAACCTCTAACTCAAGATCATCACCTCAACTTTGTTGCAAGCCACATCAAAAATCTATTAACTTCAGAAGTACACTATACCATATCCTAGCTTAGCAACCAAGTTCATCTAGCCAACAACTTAGCAATCCTGTCTGACTAGCCCCTCTACTGATTTCATTTCTGTGCATAAAGATAAAAGTGCGGGCTTTACCTTGGGAGTATCGATCACAGGATTCAAGGTAGCTCAGACAAGTATCGGGATCTGCAGGTAAAAGTTAGTTCCTATCCTCTCTCTCTACTATTTCTCTCTTAGTCATGTCTGATATTTGTTTGCAGAACATTGACTGGATTGGACAGGCTTCCATGAATCAAGCCTTAATGGTTGTAGCCACCAAGTACTGTTCACTTCTTTTTGACCTATATCCTAGGATTCAATGTGAAGCAAGTCTTGAAGGGGGTTACCACCAAGCCCTGTTCGAATCCTTTACCTATAGAATTCTTATGAAGCAAGTCTTGAGGGGGGTAACCGCCAAGACCAGTTCGAATTCCTTCCTAAGTAATAACTAACTAGTCCTAGAACATATTTAAGCTCAAAATTATTATTATTTTTTATTTTTAGTTTTTTTTACTTTTGAGAGCTGAATATTAAATCTCAATTCGAAAATGAGAAAGAGAGGGTGATAAAACTATCTACAAAAGGCTTTACCATCCAGACTTGTTCGAAGCATCCGATCCCATGTATACCAAGCCCCAAGACAAGCAGAGAATGTCAGGTTAGGTTGGAAATCAGCTTTGGTTATTTCAGATGATCATGAAAAGTATTGTCATAGTGACCGGTGATCCACTTTAGCATCTATAGTACATTCTCCAGTTAGCAAATCTAAGAATGGTGCTAAAGAGTGGTTAGAAAATAAGTAGAAATTGAAAAACATATCACCGTCTCTATTTGGTGCATGATAAATTCTTTTTTTTTTTTTTTTGAAAATGAAGAATGCCTTAAAGAAATTTGAAAAAAATGAAGAATGCTTTTAAAGAAATAAAACATAAAAATATTAGTAACAACCCCCCCCAGACTTAAACGACACTGTCCCCAGTGTTATTTAGTCTAAGTTTGGTGAAAAATTGAAAGAAAGATAAAATTGGATAGTTAATGACTAGAATAATCGTACCTATTATAACTCGTATCGATCGATACCAAGGCATGGTTATCGATCGATACCAAGGCATGGTTATCGATCGATAGCGGTTAGTCAGAAGGTCATCAATTCGTCTGTCGGTGTCTAACCCGTCTGATCTGTCATTTGTTAGTTCTGTTAGACAATCCAAACACAAGCAAATAGATAATAAGTCATAAAATAAAAATAGATAGTCAAAAGTAATAAATCCTAAAAATCCAAAATAGAAATAAAAATAAAAATAAAAGTGTCTGGGAATAAGGGATAGAAATGTGATGACGAGTCACGACGGTACTGGTGTGATGGACCTGGCGCTGCTGGATCATGAGCTCTCACGCTCCTCCTGCTCATGCCCCTACAGCGAGACACTCTGGACCAGATTGCCTGAAGAGCGTCTGCTACGAACCTCTGAAAGTCCCCATGGTCGCGCATCGGAATGTCTTGCATGATGGGGAAGTCGGGTAGTGGTGCCTCTGGCTGGCCCTGCGTAGCTGGTGCTCTGCGCTCTCCTGGAACTCTCCGTGGAATGTCCTGAAGGTTGTGGAGGAATGCCTCATCTGGCTGGAATCGGAGCCTGTCAACGCTCCCGTTGAAGTCCGTGATGAGGCAGGATGGCAGCTGCAGAAGACGGAGGCGGTCTCCTCTCCTGAAACTCCAGAGCAAGCCCTCCTTTAGCCACTGGGCTGAAGACCGATGCGCCACGTCCAAGTAGGCGCGGAAGGTGCGTGCTGGCTCTCCAGTCAAGCGGATGCCGAGGTGCTGGAAGATCGGTGTAAGCAGGCTCCCGATCGTCTCCTTCTTCCTGCCAGTGCCCTTGAAGGGCTTCATCTTCAGCGACACCAGGTGCTGAGCAAAGATAGATCCCAGGTTGGGCATGGGCATGTCGCGGTCTGGGTCCAGGTCCTGCAGGTCTATATCTCCGTCAATCGCAGTGAACAGCAGTGTGAGCTCGTCAATCCTCACCTTGTTGGGCTCCATCTTGCACAGAAAAGTGCTGGTAAGGGCCCTGATGAAGTAGCGCAAGGTGGGATGACGGATATCAGTCTGAGTGACACCCGTGCTCCAGTGGCCTGTGCCAATGATCCTCCAGAAGTCACCGATCATCGGAAACTCTGGGACACCCATAGCGGTGTTAGAAGGATCAAACCCGTAGATCTCTCAGATCTCAGCAACTGTGATCCGGTATCTGACACCTCTGGCGAAGAACGAGAGAACTCCGTCGCTCACGACGCGGACAATGCTGGTGGTGTAGGTGAGGTCAGCTGTGGCGAGGAACTGTCGAACCAGAGAGGGGTAGAGGTCGTCGGGGTATGTGGCCATGGTGCCCAAACCAAGCTGGTTGATCATGTCCCTCAAGTCGGGCCAGAGACCAAGCTGTCTGACGGTAGGCTCGTCGATGAAGCGGGTAGGAGCAATGTCAACGCGCAGCCATGCATTGTAGAACAGGCTGTCGTAGTCGTCCCAGCTCTCCGTACGCCGACGGTGGGTGCAGGCGGTGGAACGGGCCGCTGTCCTCGGGTTGGGGTAAGACTCCACCGTCTGTATGGCCTTGGAAGGGTTCCTAGGCCATGGATAGCGCTCATCGGGCTGTCGGGGCGGCGAGTGTGATGATGATGATGGCGTCGAGGAAGATGGTGGTGTGGGTGGTGCCCTAGAGGTGCTCAGGATATCGAGCCTCCTCTTAGTCCTCCTCTCACGTCTGCTGTCTCTCCATGAACTCATCTGCAAACAAAAAGAATCATCCATTAGTAGGTGCAATCGATGGTTCCGATATCGATCGATTCTCTCGATGAGAGATCGATCGATTCTGGTAGCTCTGTATCGATCGATTGTCGTATTTTACATCGATTCCTTAGCGTCGATATCGATCGATTCGACAACAACCGTGTCGATCGACACGAGATCGCGGAACCTGCAACACAAAACTCATCCCAAATCGCAATTCCACAATCATGAATGCAAAACCAACAATCCTAAAACCTATTTCATCATACTAGCAACCTAAATCGACCAAATCCAAGCCTAATCGATCGATTTTGTTCATGTCAAAACCTAGTCAAACAAAATCCGAAAAAAAAGAATCTCGGGTTCATACCTTGTAGAATCGTTGAATAGATGAACAAATGAGAAAGAGAAGTGAAAAATAAAGAGATTGAGGCAAGAAACGGCGAAAATCGACTTGGTTTCTAGAGAGAAAAATCGGTTTTTTTGTTTTCGGGAGAGGCGGAAATCGGGGTTAATGACCCGCGGCCTCGATAACTCCGTATCGATCGATATGCCTTAGTGCGTATCGATTGATTTTAAAGCAATTCCTTATCTCTATATATATATATTTTTTTTTTTTGATAATAACAATAAAAGAAAAATAAAATAAACAAATGAAAAATAAAAATTGAAACTAAATGCAATAGTGGGTTGCCTCCCACTAAGCGCTTTATTTTTAGTCATTACCTTGACTCAAAAATCTCTTTAATCAGATTCGGGAATGCCCAATCGTAAAGGTTTGACATTTGGCGGTTTAGCCAAGTAATGCTTCACTCGTTGCCCATTCACCGTAAATTCTACTCCTTTATCGTTCATAAGGGTGATGGCTCCGTTTGGTCTGGCTACCGTAACTGTGAAAGGTCCTGACCAGCGAGAACGGAGTATTCTGGGAAACAAAGTGAGCCGAGAGTTATATAATAGAACTTGATCGTTGGCAGCAAAATGCCGGGAGACGATCTTCTTGTCATGATAAGCTTTCGTGCGTTCTTTCTATAACTTTAAACTCTCATAAGCTAGATGTCTGATTTCATCTAGCTCGTTGAGTTGTATGAGTCTCCTTTCAGCAGCAGTTTTGATGTCGAAATTTAGCAATTTTGTTGCCCATGCTGCTTTATGTTCTAATTCAACGTGTAAGTGACAAGCTTTTCCGTAAAGTAGATGGAAAGGGGTTGTTCCTAGTGGAGTTTTAAATGCAGTTCTGTATGTCCAAAGTGCATTATCTAGATTTCGTGACCAATCTCTTCTGGTGATCCCAACGGTTTTCTCCAGAATCTCTTTGATTTTTCTGTTAGAGACTTCTACCTGCCCACTTGTCTGTGGATGGTAGGGTGTGGCATTTCTGTGGTGAACTCCATTTTTCCTGGGTAGATTTTCGAAAGCTTTGTTGATGAAATGGGTACCACCATCGCTTATTACTACTCGAGGAACTCCAAATCTAGGGAAAATAATGCTCTTGAAGAGTTTGACAACAACAGAAGCATCATTCGTAGTTGTGGCTATAGCTTCAACCCATTCGGAAACATAATCAACAGCAACTAAAATGTATTTGTTCCCATATGAGGAAGGGAAAGGACCCATAAAATCTATCCCCCAACAGTCAAAGACTTCGATTTCGAGAATGAACTTATGTTCCCTTTCATGTCTTTTGCTGATTTTTCCTCTTCGTTGACACCTATCACATTTTATTATATAGGCGTGCACATCGAGGAACATGGTAGGCCACCAAAATCCGGGCTGAAGGATTTTAGATACTGTTTTGAAAGTTGCGAAACGTCCGGCATAAGAAGATCTATGGCAGTGGAATATGGTGTCCGGCACTTCAGCGTCTGCAACACAGCGTCTGTAAATTCCATCAGCACATTGCTTGTAGAGATATGGTTCATCCCAGTGGTATTGCTAACTTCTCTGAAGAACTTCTTTCTGTCATAATTTTTCAGTCCTTCTGGTTCGACGTCAGCAGCTAAATAGTTTACTATGTCAGCATAACAGGGTCTGTCTCTGAATTTTCTTTCAACAGCGTGCACTTCCTGATCGGGGCTTTTGCATTTATCAGGAGTGTGCGGATCAGTGGTGATACTGTTAGTTACAGTGATAGTCACATTGAAGGGTATCTTAAATGAAACTTCATTTAAGTCAAAACCGTTTTCACAGTTTGCTGGTGCGTCTGTCTTATTATCGATTGATTGTGCGGTCGACTTATCGATCGACATGTCATCAGTCGTATCGATCAATTTATCGTTTGTGTCGTCGATCGACATAGAGTCATTTATATCGATCAATTCATCACTTGATTCATCGACTGTTATGGATTCAGATGCAAAATTTATCTGACCAATGAATGTCGATTCTGCCAGGTATACACCTTCGGCTGGCAGAAAATCATCGATAGGAATGTTGTCGTCGACTTTTATCCGAGAAAGGTGCAGCTACGCTGTTATCTACTCTTATTTTGTCCTTGATTTCCATGTCAAATTCTTGGAGTAGAAGGATCCATCGGATAAGTCGTGGTTTGGCATCTTTCTTCTGCATAAGATTCTTTATTGCTGCGTGATCGGTGTGAACAATGACTTTTGAGCCAACAAGGTAGTTTCGGAATTTCTCGAAAGCGTACACGACAGCAAGTAATTCTTTTTCCGTTGTGCCATAATTTCTTTGAGCGTCGTCCAGAGTTCAGCTTGCGTAGTAAATAACATGATGTTTTTTATCTTTACGCTGCCCTAACACTGCTCCTACTGCGAAATCACTTGTATCGCACATAATTTCGAAAGGAAGACTCCAATCGGGTGCTTGCACGATGGGAGCAGTTATCAACGCCTTTTTGATTTTATCAAAGGCTTGCTGACATTCTGGAGTGAATTCGAATTTAACATCCTTGCAGAGGATTGTTGTTAGAGGTCTGGCTATTGTGCTGAAATCTTCTATAAACCTTCGATAAAAATCCAGCATGCCCAAGAAAACTCATTATGTCTTTTATGTTAGTTGGTGGAGGTAAACCAGTCATTACTTCTATCTTCGCTCGATCTACTTCAATTCCAGCAGCAGATACCTTGTGTCCAAGAACAATTCCATCATTAACCATAAAATGGCATTTTTCTCAATTTAGAACAAGGTTCTTTTCTTCGCATCTGGTTAGAACTTTACAGAGGTTATCGAGACAACTTTTGAAATCAGATCCATAGACTGAGAAATCATCCATAAAAACTTCCATAAAATCTTCTATCATATCAGTGAAGATAGACATCATGCAGCGTTGGAAAGTAGCGGGGGCGTTACACAGGCCAAATGGCATTCTACGGTAGGTGAATGTTCCATAAGGGCATGTGAAGGTTGTCTTTTCTTGGTCATCCGGATGAATTGGAATTTGGAAAAATCCGGAATATCCGTCAAGAAAACAATAGTATTGATGATTGGCTAATCATTCCAACATTTGATCGATGAAAGGTAAAGGAAAATGGTCTTTCCGCGTTGCGGAGTTTAGTTTTCTGTAATCGATGCAAATACGGTGTCCAGTTACAAATCTTTTTGGAATAAGTTCGTCTTTGTCGTTCTTGACCACAGTAATGCCTCCTTTCTTAGGAACCACGTGAACTGGGCTCACCCAATTGCTATCTGAGATTGGATAGATTACACCGGCATCGAGAAGTTTGATAATTTCTTTTTAACAACTTCTTTCAGGTTGGGGTTGATTCGCCTTTGATGTTCTATTGATGACTTTGATTCATATTCAATATGAATCCGATGCATACACAGGTCGGGGGAAATTCCTGGGATATCCTCAAGAGAGTATCCGATTGCTTTCCTGTGTTTTCGCAGCTTATTCAACAATAAAGCGAGCTCACTGTTTGTATGATTCGCATTTACGATAACGGGATTAGGGATGGCAACTAATGTACTGGACCGCGGGCCTGGGCTTGAAAGGGTTTGGTGTGGGGCGGGTTTGGGCCGAGATATTCATGATCCGCAAAATTGCGGGCCTTGCGGGCGTGGGCTTGTGCGGAGCCGGGTTTATTGCGGGACGGCCCATATCACCCGCGGGAAAGCCCAGTTGAACCGCATCTAGACGCTTCATGTTTCAGTTTGCTTTCGTCACCTGAAAACAAAAAAAAATTGAGAGAGTGAAAGCGATGGAGCTTCGGCGACGACCGTGTGACGAAATGGAGCTCTGACGACGGCCGTTCGATGTCCGACCGGCGACAGTGCTTCTGGTGATCACATCGTGTTCGAGCTGCAGCAGAGGAGCATCTCTTCCTTGTCGTTCCACCACCAAAGCCTTTCTTTGTCCTCGTTCCAATACCTGAGCTCCGACGACGGCCGTTCGATGTCCGACCGGCGACAGTGCTTCTGGTGACCACATCGTGTTCGAGCTGCAACAGAGGAGCATCTCTTCCTTGTCGTTCCACCACCGAAGCCTTTCTTTGTCTTCGTTCCAATAC
Source organism: Brassica nigra (assembly GCA_016432835.1). Classification (NCBI taxonomy): domain Eukaryota; kingdom Viridiplantae; phylum Streptophyta; class Magnoliopsida; order Brassicales; family Brassicaceae; genus Brassica; species Brassica nigra. The sequence continues at coordinate 22,346,575 of CM028246.1, forward strand.
CTGAGCTCCGATGACGGCGGTTCTTCCTCATGAGCTTCCAAACTCCATAGATCGAACATGCAAATACAGAGTTATGTACTTAAAGATCTAATATCACTGTAAGCTTTGCTTTGCTCGCTTCTTCCTTAGATAGTTAGATATATGCTTTAATGAGATTGGGTCAAATAACTTTTCTGGTTACTGTAACTCGTTTTGTAAATTGGTCGGTGACTGCAAGTTATTACATTTGTATCTCGGATTGTGAGGACAATTATGAGCTGCGTGATACAATTTGGTTCCTGTAATAACTAGAATCAGCTGCTAGGCTTTTGTCGGTGATTAGCTTTTGTGACAATTCCAGTGTGAATTTTAGATTTTGAATTCACTTATTCAATTACTCTGATCTGGTTGGTGTCTTTTTTTACTGAATTTGCTTATAAGTTTTGTAGTTGGATCACTAGTAGTTTATGTTTGCTCTAACTCTTGCAAGTACAGAGTTCTGTATTTCAGAAAAAAAAATAAAGTTCTCTTTTGACTAAAAATCTTTGCTCTAACTCTTGTAATTTGGTTGCCATTCGAGTCTGTGTCTCTTGATTCATAGTACTTTGGTTTTGTTGATATATTAGATCGAATCAAGACTCTTCATGTTAGCTTATCTTCTCTAATTAAAAGAATTTGCCTTTTTGTTTCTGTTGATATGGTTCTTGGTTAAATGAAACAGCTATGGAGTTTATTAGATTGTATCATGGAAGGAATCATTGGAGAAGAGTTATACCATTTGACAACAGTTATCTCTTCAACGCAACCTCAGGTTAGTTGCTGTATCCCTAGGAGAACATGCTGTCTTGCTTAGAACTGGATGTATTGATAGAAGAACTAGCTGATTGATAGGAAAATTTGCTGTCTTGCTTAGAACTTAGAACTGGATGTATTGATAGGAGAACTCGCTGATTGGTAGGAGAATATGTTGTGTACTTGTGTTGCTTGTCGTTTGAGAATGTTTATGCTTGGCCTTTTAAAATTTTTAAAATCAATTTTTTTTTTTACAAAATTTATTTTTAAAAATTAACAAATTAAAAAAACCCTACCACCACTTAGTCACGTAGCCGTAACTTAGGATTAGGTTAGAAGTTAGAATAATCTAAACGTCAAACTTCTAAACAAAAAGCTTGAGAGAGAATGGGATCAATGAACGACACAGAAGAGCAGGGAACTTTTGATTCAAGCTACTCGCCACCAAATACCGTGGACTTTGAGACTCAACAAGTCCTAGCCAGACTTTCTGCAGCCAATGCTCTTGCTGATCAGGTCGCTGATGGTGGTACTGATGGAAAGAAGCAACAAAGCAAAAAAAGGCTCATCAGTCTTGTCGATTCAGAAGAAGATTCTGATGTTGAAATCACTCCCCCTACCCAAACAAGCAAGCCTCGCAGGAAAACAACTTTTGGAACAGCCACGCAGAAGCCCATGTTACAAGCCACTCTGGATGGTGGTAGTGGCTCGTCCAAACGGGCTTGGAGTCAGCAGAATGTTCCTTTGAAAGCCGTGATTCGTGGAGGGAGAAGAAAGGCATCCAATCAGGGCTTGTCCAGTCAGGCGCGAAAAAACAAAGGGTCTTCTAGTCAGTCACAGAAGAAGAAGAACAAGATCCAAGAGGACATACCGGAGTTTGATGATGATTTGGAAGAAGTTGAGTTGGATGAAGCTGAAAACGATTTGCAAGATATGGAGAATAGGCAAAGATCAGACGTGTGGACTGATTTCAAGGTGGTTGAAAAACCCAATGGAGATTTGAAAGCTGTATGCAATCATTGCAAGAATGAGTACGCATGGTATTCTCATTCGCATGGAACAAGTGGGTTGAGAAGGCATCGGCTGAGATGTAAGATGTATCCACGGAATGGTGGAAGGCAGCAACAGCTCAATACCGAGGGGAAAGTAGTATCTCGCAAGTATGATCATACTGTATTTAGGCAGTTGGTAGCTAAGACGATTGTCCAGCATGATCTACCATACTCTTACGTGGAGTATGAAAGAGTGAGAGAGACATGGAAGTATTTGAATGTTGATGTCCAATTCATCTGTCGAAACACGGCGAAATCAGATGTGTTTCGATTGTATGAAAGCGAGAGAGATACACTGAAACGGGAATTAGCGAGTCTTCCTGGAAGATTCTCCTTCACGTCTGACTTGTGGACGTCACTGAAACGTGAAGGTTACATGTGTGTGACAGCACATTACATTGATCGGAATTGGAAGTTGAACAGCAAGATCCTGTCGTTCAGTGCTCTACCACCACCACATACCGGTATGAATGTTGCGATTCACCTCCTTGATACATTGAAAGAGTGGGGTGTCGATAAAAAGGTGTTCTCTATCACATTAGATAATGCTACAAGTAATGACTCGATGCAAGATATTGTGAAATCACAGATGAATCTGACTGATGATTTGTTGTGTGGAGGCGAGTTTTTCCATGTCAGATGTGCAGCTCACATACTTAACCTAATAGTGCAAGATGGTTTGAAGGTTATTGGAGGCGCTTTGCACAAAATAAGAGAGAGTATTAAGTATGTGCTAGCATCGGAAACGCGTGAAGAGTTGTTTGAAAAATGCGTGGATGCTGTAGGTATAACTGACAAAGCGGGTCTGATATTGGATGTGTCGACAAGATGGAACTCGACTTACTATATGCTTGAAAGAGCCATCAGGTACCATAAAGCATTTGTTAAGTTGGAGACATTTGATAGGAGAGGTTATAAAGTGGCGCCTACAGCTGAGGAATGGACACGAGCTGACAAGATATGCCAATTTCTGTGCCCTTTCGCAGAGATCACAGCACTGATGTCAGGTTCTAATTACCCCACATCGAACTTGTATTTCTATCAGGTTTGGTCGATCCATGAATGGCTTCAAATAAATGAGTACAGCGAGGATGAGATTGTCAGAAAAATGGTGCCACCAATGAAAGAGAAGTTTGATAAGTATTGGGATGAAGTTAGTTGTCTTTTTGCAATGGCAGCAGTCTTTGATCCACGTTTCAAGCTTTCAATTGTCGAGTGTTGCTTAGGGAAGCTTGATATGAGTACACGTGATGCAAAGATAAAGAACTTGCGCCAGAAGCTGAGCATTCTGTTCGAGTCTTACGACAAAAAATCCAAGGCTAACTCACCTTCTACAGAGCCACGTGAGACGGTTCCACAAAATGCCAATTCTGCAGGATCAAAGGGACTGTTTGGAAACTACCATGTGAGTCTTTTTTAGATTTTAAACTTTCTGTTTTTTTTTTTAAGAAACAAATTGTGGCTTATTTTTTTTTCAAAAATTTCATAGGCATTCTTTGCATTTCGCAAAGTCAACGGTGCTGCTACTGGAAAGACAGCTCTAGAAGCTTATCTTTATGAACCTCCTTTGGACATTGATAGTTTAGAGAGCTTGGACATTCTCCAATTCTGGAAAACTAACACTCATCGTTATGGTGATTTGGCTGCAATGGCTTGTGACCTGCTTAGTATTCCTATCACAACAGTGGCTTCAGAGTCCTCATTTAGTATTGGGTCGCGAGTTCGCGAGTTCTTAACAAATATAGGAGCCGTCTACTCCCAAAAAATGTGCAAGCTCTGATATGTACCAGGAACTGGATCAAGGGATATGAGGCTTATGAAAATGGTAAATAACTCACATTATAAATATTTTATAGTTCCATTATCCTTAATACTAATTAACTGAAATTTTTCAAATTCACAGAAGATGAAATTGATCCCAAAATTGAAGAGGAGACATTACCATCTTTTGACTCCATTGCCAATGTGGAGGAAGCTGAATTTGCAGAAGTTTGATATGTTTCTGGATTTTCTGTTTTAGTACTATGTTTTGGTGTTTTTGCTTTATTACATTGTTGTTACAGCAACGAGAAAGAGACTGCTATGATTTGATATTTTCTGTTTTGTTTTATTACATTGGTGTTTTGCTTAAGATAACACTGGTATTCTGTTTTGCTTTATTTAATCATTGGTGTTTTCTGTTTTGTTTTTCTCAAGTCAGCAACGAGACACATTAGATAGCAAAGAGACTTTATTACATTGGTGTTCTGTTTTGCTTTATTTAATCATATAACAACGATTCATATCAGCTGAAAGACTAATCTATAAGCTTAACAATATCGCATATCAGCTGAATGATATAAGACTAATCTTGTTTATTTTGTTCTGTCATTAACTCAATGTTCTGATCATATAAGTGTATGGTAGATGACGTTTATGTTTGGTTGTTCAGCCTGAAACTCATTCTTGTTTTTGTGTGTTAGTGCAGGAAGAAATAGATGAAGTGTTTTTTCACTGTCCCGCGGGATGGCCCGCGAAGGCTTGCTAGGAGTGCGGTACGGGATTGGGCAGCTATATTGAGGACCGCATCCCGCGCGGGACAGGCCCGCTGTGTACCGCCAGAAGTCAAACCCGCAGCGGGACGGGACGGGACGGGACGGGAGAGCCCAATTGACATCCCTAAACGGGATAAGTGTTGTCAAAAAGGTAGGCATATTCGAGTCCGGCAGGAAGTGGTTTTAATCGCCTATCGAAAATGGTTGTCGATCGACAGCGTTTTGCAAATATCGATCGATATTTATCTTGGAATCATTTTCATCATTTGTTGTATCATCATTTCTCGCGTCCATCAAGTGTGAATAATCATCTGTACGGTTATCCATGCTGAATACTTCTCCCTGAGCAACCATGAGCACATCCTCGATGTGGCTTTCAGAGAATGAATCTTCAAAGTATTTTTGGGTAAGGTCGTCGATATCATCGACATAGGAGGATGATCTATCTATCAAGGGGCGCGTCATTACTTTTTCCATGTCAAACCTCATTGTAATGTTTCCAATGTTCAGGCAGATGCGTCCTTCTTTGACGTCAGTTTATCGCATTTGCGGTTGCAAGAAATGGTCTTCCCAAGATAATGGGGTTCGTTCTTGTAGTGAAGTACAACGAAGTCTGTTGGTACTCTGCATCCATTGATAATTACGGGCACATCCTCAAGCGCTCCTTCCGGAACTCGAATAGATCGATCAGCGAGAACTAGTTGGATATTTTCCGGAGTGAACTCCGCATACCCGAGGGACATTGCAACAGAGTGTAGCATCAAATTCACGCTACATCCGAGATCGCAGAGGGCTCTTGGAAAGTGTTTATCTTGGATGGTGCAACTAAGAACGAAACTACCAGGGTCGGGTTGCTTGATTGGAATTTCGCCTTGAATTATAGCACTGACTTCTTCGGAAATCATCATGATACTACGTTCTCCAACTTGAAAACCTGTAGTTACCATATCTTTAACATACTTCTTTAGCGTTGGCAAAATTTTGACAGCATCACTTAATGGCATCTCAACTCTGATCCTTTCGATTGCTTTCTTACAGATTTCTCTGTCCAATTCACGCTTAGGGTCGGACTTTCGTGGAAAAAAAGGGGGAATCGGGTTATAAACCCTTTTGATAGTCGGTCCAGCTGGTGCTGAATCGCTTTTCGGCTTAGGGGGGTTGGTGTCGATCGATATTGTTTTCATCATATCGGTCGATATTAACTTCATCCTCCGAATCTTCCTCGTCGTCCGGAATATCAATCACAACTTCTTCGGTGCTTTGACTACCTTTTTCCTTGCCCTTGTTTGGTGAAGGTTCCTCTCTACTGGCATGGAATAGCACAAGGTTGGGGGTGGGTTTGATCTCTTCTCCAGAATTTTCTTTTGAAGAAGGTTTTTCCTTAACTTTCGGAACAAGTTGCTTTCCACTTCTCAAGAGTACAGCACTAACTTGACGTCTTGGGTTCATATCAGTTCGCCCGGGAAGACGTCCTGCTTCCCTCTTGATAACGATTGCGTTTTCGGCGACATCACCTTCTAATCGTTTAACTTGTTCACTTAGAGCATCTAATTTCTTAAATAACTCACGATGAATAACGTTTAGTTTGGTATCCATGTCGCTTTCTATTTTCTGATTTCCCGTGAAAGCTTGGTTTAACCTGGAGTCAGTTTCTCTTTGATGGGATTTGATTAGGGCATCATAATTTCGGGTGAAACTATCTTCGTCCGGGTCGTAAACTTGAGACTTACTCTTTTCGATAGAAAACAGTTGTCTTTCAGAACAACTATCCTCATTAGGAAATGTTTGTTTAAGTTTCTTTTCCTTCATGATTGAATGCAGAGAGTCTAATGACTGCCTGATTTCAGCTAATTGGAGCGTGTTCCTGGACGTAGCTCTGTTTTCCCTATCACTGATCTCATAGGATTTTCCCAAAGCTATGTTTCTGATCAAACGCTTTGCTTTACTAGGATTCCTGGTGCTAAAGTTTCCTTCACTTGCGGTATCCAGCGTGATTTGATAACGAAGGCTGAAGCCTCCGTAAAAGAAATTTAGGAGCTGCGGTTCTGAGTAACCATGGTGGATACAGTCACGTTGATAGCCTTCAAATATGATCCAAGCATTTTTAAATTATTCGCGTGGACCCTGAGCAAAGTAAGATAACTTTTCTCGTATATCCCAATAGCGAGCGTCATCGAAAAATTGATTTATGAAAGCGTTTCTGATTTCCTCCCAGCAAGTTAGAGGGCCTGATGGTATCTGATTCAACCACTTTCTGGCTTTTCCCTCAAGGGAAAAAAGAAAAAAGTTTGCAGCGATTGTAATCATCAGAGACTAGATCTTCTAGATATTCGATGTGCTTGTGGGGGTGCTCCAAAGCAGATCCACGGAAAGGTTTATTTCGCAGCCGAAGGATAAAATCAAGGTAGAGTTTTAATTTTCTGGTATTTCCTTCTGGTACTTTGATGGCAGACCTATTGGAATAGGTATTTATGGGGTCAAAGTAGTCTTGCAAAAACAATTCTGGTTCTTCATCTTCAGAGGAAGATGAATAAGATTGAAAAGGGATTTTGTTTCCCTGTTCATAAGTAAATTTAGAAATTGTGTTGCTTATTTTATTAGTTGGTTTGCCTAGGACTACTTCCTCATTAGCAAGATCGGTAAGTAAACACTTACCTGCTTCCGGCTGGTTGGTATCGATCGATGTTCGGGGCGGTATCTCGGTCGATTCCTCACTCGACGTATCGCTTGACATTTTTTCGTTCGTATCTATCGATAGACTGCCGAAATTTGTCTTTTCCATTCTTAGGTACCTGTAAGAGCACAATAAGAGGAAAAGATTTTAGTAAATACGAAAATAAAGTCTAGACGATATTCTAAATTAAATCTAATGCTAATAAGAAAGAGTCCCCGGCAACGGCGCCAAATTTGATATCACTCAAATTACCCTAAGGAGTGACTTTACTCTCTCAAATAAGAGGTTCAGTTGTAGTACTTAGGAATCGAATCCACAGAAACTCTAGGATTACACAATAGATTGTTTAGTCTTCGCAATAAAGCTAGACAAACAAGTTTAAAGCAGTAAATAAAGGGTAAGCAAGTAATTGCTTGATTGAATGGTTTGGGTTTTAAGGAAGAGGAAGAATAGCTAGATTTAGGCTATTTCTCAGGTGTAACTAGCATGCAGGGTATCTAGGGTTTTTAGTATTCATAGTTCTGAACTAAAACCTTAAGGTTAAATCAATGATTGATTGTCTTCAACTAGATCTCAAGTCATCAACTATCGTTTGATGAGTATAAGAAAGTGTCGATCGATTATTCTATATGAATATCGATCGATACACCTTTCGCGATATCGCTTGAAAAGCAGATTGCTTATCGATCGATATTGTTTCTAGTGAGATTTAAGATCGGATTTGAATTGGTTCTCCAATCTTACAAAGAGGCCACTTTCGTGCACTCTAGGTAAAGTTGGAACATACCAGCTTTGGATTTCAGGGATTTGCTAAGTTCTCACTTATCCAAATCAATCCTAAGATCTAAGACAAGGGTGATCAATCCTATACTTAGCATTAAAAAGAACTAGAATGAAGAACTATATTTTAAACACCCTAGCATTATATTAATTGCAATGCATGGTTAACCTTAATGAGAAACCTAAATCTAACAAGAGAAACTGCTCAAACATATTCATGAGAGACAAAATCATGATGGTTTGAATAATACTTTTAAATAGAATAATAAAGAAACAAGAAAAGAGTAGAGAAAAATAAGGGAGTTCAAGATCTTCTCTGTATGCAGTTCAGATCTATCTCTCCATTCCTAAGCTCTCTCCGAGGTAGCAAGATGCTTCTCTCCAAATTAGGTCTAAAAGTTCTCTAGGCAAGTCTTGCCTCTAAAATAATACAAAACCCTATTAATATAGCCTAACAGGCGGCCAGGGACTCATTTGGTAGAAGTGAAACCCTAATGAGATGATAGCTCATTAAATTCGTCATTAATTCTCGGAGGCCTTTCATATCGATCGATGTCACAAGCTCCTGTCGATCGATGGATGTAGTGTCTCGTCGGTCGATGCATCATGGTGAGCATCGGTCGATTAACTCAAGTTATCGTTCCATTACAAACCTCCTTAAAGTATCCATTTCTGCTCCAAAATGGTCACATTTCACCAAAGAGTACCTGAACCTGTAAAAGCTCATAAAAGACACTAGAAGTGTCCTTTTGTTTCCAAAAACATATAAAAATCATGGTTGAAAGTGGGTAAAATCCATGACTTATCAGATGGTTTGATGCATGTGTCAGACGATGGCACAGGTCCGGAATCGGTCGATGGTTGTTCAGGCCTATCGGTCGATTGTGTTTGTGCCGTGTCGATCGATGAGACTTCCTCAGGTTGGGTGATGTATGTTGGCGTTGCGGTCTCGACCGCGAAGCTCTCGTGCTGGTAATCGCTTGCCCAGCTCCCCATTGAGTAGTCTCCGTCTCGCTCGTTTTTGACTGTGTTGTCGAATGACGCGAGGCAAGTATTATCGATCGATGGGGAGAAGTACCTGTCGATCGATGTCTTGATTCTGAGGTTGTGGTGGAGAAGTCGATCTTCATCTTCTTGAATGCTATGACACTCTATAGCTCTCTCCTCCTCGTAATCATCAGTATACTCCTCAATGTGAGTAGTATTTGCAGCATGTGGTGGGATGTAGTAGTCGTTCATCCACTTGTTTACTTCGAAATCACCATCTGGAAACTCCTCCTCGATCTGGTTGAATAGTGAATCGATCGATGAACATGTGTGTCTGTCGATCGATGTCTGTTCACCAGAGTGGATCGATGAGACAATGCTGCTATCGATCGATTCTGCGGACTCCGTCTCGTATGCGTCTTGTGAATCGTATTCATCTCCACAATAGCAAACAGCTACAAGGTCTGAGCCGTCTTGGATCTTCTCAGGAACCTTGATGACTCGTACTGGATCATAGTAGACCGTAGGATTGATCAGGGTTAGGCACAGTTTGTTTGTCTGAAGGTTGCAGACCGCTCAACTGTGGCTACGAAGGCTCTTCCAAGTAGCAAAGAAGTAGGTAGGGTTACCTTGACGTCCAAGACATGGAAGTCTACTGGTATTAGGGCTTCTCCTATGGTAACCTCAAGGTTTCTCACAATTCCTCCAGAGTTCTGCTGAGAACAATCCACAAAGATGAACGATTCTTCAGTAGGCTCTATCTTCAGACCTAGATGGTCTGCTATCACCTTGGGTAGGATGCTAACTCCAGATCCTGTGTCACATAGGGCATGTGGGAAGTTGATCCCATGGACTGAGCAAGGAACAACAAACTTCCCTGGATCACCCTTCTTCTCAAGTTTGATCCTCTTCTTCATACTATCTCTGACTTGGTTGAACATCCTCTTGATGTCTTCTTCTGTCTCCTTAGTTTCTCTGAAAAACATCCACAATCTGTGTGAAAAGTAGGCTTCTTCAAAGGGTTTCTCTGTAGGTATTCTTAGAACTCTCTTTCTGAAACTTGCCAACCCCTTCTCATTAACTCCTCTTTAAGGTGTTTAGGAACCTTCTCTTTCCTTTTCCTGAGAACTCTGCCATCTTTTTCCTTTTCTATCTCCATTGGATCAATGATATCCGTGGGCTTCTTCATGATGGCGGTTGGTGGGTTTCTGGAAGGCTTAGATTGCTCCCGGAGTGCATTAAGTCGTGCAACATCTATCTTGGGAAGTTGCACTCGGCGTGTGATAACTGAATATCGATCGACAGGTTCTGGAGTATGTCGATCGATTTCCTTATCCTCTGGTCGATCGATGGGATGTCTGTCCAGTCGATCGATGCTGTAAGGGCTGGGCGTAACTCCTCGTGAGTTAGTATCTTTACGGCGTTGCACTCGTGAGTGGATTCTTCAGGGTCCATCAGTCGAAGCTCGTCGGAGTCCACAGATCGATCGGTGTTGGCGTACATCGATTAATGTTCATGTCCGGACATCGGTCGATACCAGTGGTTGCCGCCAATACTCACGGAACTTTCGATCTGGAAGTCTCCCTCTTGCAGCTTCTCTTGCTTCACCACTCTCCAAAAATCATCTTCTATGATAGCATTAACGTTGTGGCCTGTTGCTTCTTCTCCAGTCCCTTTTCCTAAAGCTTCCTGCTTCTTAAAAGGCTTCTCCTGTCTAAATCACATGAGTCTCTAGTTTCTTCACATGAGTACTCAAAGCATCAAGCTTTGTGTTCAAAGTGGAGTAGACAGCGTCGATCTTTCCATTGAAGTTCACCTCTAACTGCTGCTGGCTTTCAAGAACTTTGCTGAGCATGTCTTCTAGCTTTCCTTCTGGGGTTGGTGTGGGTGGCGTCATGTAAGTTGAGTTTCCATAACTCATGTTGTTGTTGGGGTTGCTGCTGTTGAAGTTTCCTCTGTGTCCTGCGAAGTTTCTGTTTCCTTGGTTTCTAGATCTCTGAAATCCATTTCCACTGATCCAGTTGACTTCTGCTTCTATGTAATCATCTTCTTCATCAGCTTCTGCATCCTCAACTGAGCAGATTTGCTTGTTTAGCAGTTTCTGACCATTGTCAAGTGTAGCTTGTACCTCATTTATCTGTTCCTTTCCAAGGAACGCTGCAGATCTTGCTTTTACAATGTTCTTCGTGCTGTTGCTTGATGCTAGGTTGTCTATTAGCTTCACAGCATCTTCAGGATTCCTTGTGGTGAAGTTGCCTTCACTCGCAGTGTCCAGAGCCATAATATATTTCAGCGCGTTGCCTCTGAAGAAAGTGCAGAGCAGCTGCACCTTGTTGAATCCATGGTGTGGACAATCTCGGTGGTAAGACTTGAATCTGATCCAGGTATCCTTGAATGACTCTCCAGGCTCCTGGTTGAATGTGGCAATTTTCCTCCTTAAGTCTTCAGCGCGCGCATCATCAAAGAAGTTATGCAAAAATGAATTTTTGATGTCGCTCCAGGATGTAAGAGATCCTGGTGGTAGCTGCTTAAGCCACTGTAAAGCTTCTCCAGATAAAGAGTGTTTGAAGAGCTTACAGAGAAGGTAGTCCACAGGGACTCCATTGGCTTTGCTAGCAGATATGAGATCCTCGAACCTCTCCAGATGGTCCATGGGATGCTCATTAGACAGCCCACAGTAGGGTGTCTGTCTCACAAGGGTGTAGTACTGCGGCTTGATCTTGAAATCGCCTCTCTGAATAGCAGGGGGACGAATGGCTGATCTGTTGGTGTAGAACTGATCTGGACGGTTGTAGTCAGCTAGTGTTCGAGCAGCCTCTTCTACATGTTGAACAGCTCATGTAGGTGCAGTTTCTGGCTCAGGGATTACTTCATTCTGAGCATTGAGTTTCTGACCTGTTTCATTACGAAGGTGACCTTCTTGGTCACGCAAGTCTCCATTCTCATCTCGTATGAGAATAATAGGCGCAACCATGACTCGCGGAACAGTATCGATCGATATACAGATAGGTGTATCGATCGATGTCGGATCAAAGGTGTCGGTCGACGGTGAGGTAGTGTCGGTCGACAGGAAGGTGCGAGTATCGGTCGACGAAGACGGTGTCTCGGTCGGCAGGGGTGCGTCGGTATCTATCGACAGACAGTTGTTGATGTCGATCGATGCGGAACGGATTTCCTTGCGGATTGAACGTTCCAAGCTAGCAGGGTCTTCTGAGAACAAAAGTTGAGATTCCTTGTTGCTTCTGGTACTGCTGGGCATGTACCTGAAAAGACAAGAAAAAATTTGTGTCAGAAAATAAATTAAAGTAAAAATAACCTAGACCTAATCAGATTAAATCCTATTGTATCAAAGCTTCCCGGCAACGGCGCCAAACTTGATATCACTCAAATTACCCTAAGGAGTGACTTTACTCTCTCAAATAAGAGGTTCAGTTGTAGTACTTAGGGATATAATCCACAGAGAGCTAGTGTACAAATAAGATGCAATCTTAGTGACTATGCTAGGTTGAAAATGGTTTAAAGTAAATTGCAGGTTTGTTGAGTAATGGTAAGATTACTCAGTTGAAAGGTTTTGGTTTTAAGACAATAAAGAAAAGTAGTTAGATTCAGGGTAGGTATTCAGGAATTCAGGATTATAAATACTATAAATGCTAACAAGTTGCTTGCATGATATGTCAGAGCTCAACACTTATTAAATGAATCCATCAGCTCTCGCAATATTTAGACCATCTATTACTTAGATGCTAAATGGTGTTTGCGGTCGGCTTTTTTGCCGATAGTATCGATCGATGTTTCGATAGGAATATAGACCGATACACCTCTAGCTCGTCGATCGATTACTCTATAGGAGTATCGATCGATCGCTCTAAGCAAGCTTTATGCTGAGTTGATACAATGCTCACCATGATCTTAGATCAGCTTTCGCATATCTCAAGTGGGTCATTGCATGTTTAGGATGTTATCAGGAATTGCATGTAATAAATAATGCAATCCAAGTTCATGTTCTAGGTAGCTAAGCTAGAAAAAGCATTAGTGAACAATCCTAACAATAAATATCACAACTATAGTAGATATAGGCTGGGGCTAATCCCTCATATCCTATTTAAACCCTAAACCTTTGTTAAGAAGAATCTACTCAAACATGGCTAAGTAGTTCATAGCAACAAGGTAATAATAGGAGTTCATAGATCTATTAGAGGGTGAACACTTAGGTCCCAATCACAAATATCTTTGGATCTCTCCTCTAGATATAGAATCCTATAACCTTTGTTAAGAAGAACAAGTAAAGAACTGAGTAGAAATTTATTGAGAACTTGCAAAGTAATGAAAACAGTAAAAGAAATGAGTAGAAGAAGAAGAAACTCTTTGAAAACTTGTAAGAAACTTAAAAACTATATCTCTAAAAACTTATATTCTGCCAAAACACTTAGGCACATATAAATATGAGTTCATTAGGTTAAAAAAACTCGTCAGGGGCAATCTTGTAAAATGTGATGTCTTGGGCTTCAAGTTCGGCCAGGTCCAACTTGTCTTCTGCCGCCTCAGTATCGATCGATAGTACAGGGTGTACATCGATCGATTATGATCTCAATGTATCGTCCTTCGGCTAATGAGTGTCGATCGATAGCATAGAGTGTGCATCGATCGATGTGTAACTCTGGATGTCGACCTCTGGTCTTGATCACGGGTGTACTCTTCTTTAAGCTCCAAAAAGGAACCTAAAACATCACTTTTCTCCAAAATGCTTCTGAACCTGAAAACATACCTAATAGACTCCAAAACATAGATAATAGTAGTAAAAACACTCATATACCATGGGTAAAAACGGATAAAATCCATGGTATATCAACCATCATAGAAGCTAGCCTAAATGATGACCCTATGCTAGCAAGAGATGAGAAAAAATCCATGTCACTCCCAATACTCTCAAGATTTTGCACATGACAAACTATCAAAAAAGGCCTCACTCATGCAAATCAATTTAGGCTTAAAAGAATGGCTAGGGTTCAAGGGTAAGGAAGTGCCATTTGGGTTAACAAAGAGAGGTAAAATGGGGAAAATATAACCCAAATGTGTATGAGATCCATGATCAAGTATGGAAATGCCCATATGCAAGAGAAATTAAGTTCATTCAAGTCTAAGTTTAGGATGGAGCTGGTTTCAAGGACAATGCCAATATCAGACAAGCAAATTGTTTGAAGAAGAGTTTTCAAGGCTCAAAGCATGCAAGTCTTTCGAAAGTTGCTTAAGCTACTTGATATGTTTAACTAGGGTGTCAAATTCAGTGCAAACAAGTGTTCTTTAAAAGGCATTTTCAACAGCTGCTCCATATGCAAGTGGATGCAACCTATATGCTCTAGACTCAATATTATGAATGCAAATGATGCAACTACATGTTTCTTCTTGTATTTTTCAAACTTTTCACATTTTTTGGTCTTTCTATGCATATATGTATGAACAATGCAATGCATGAGACTCATAATCAACAAAGCAAACATGATCAAATACTTAGTACCTCCCCCAAACTTAAATCACATAGTCTCTGTGTGAGTTGGAGAGAAGGAGATACCGAAAACATGATAACAGCAATGGTATATACAAAGAATGGTTGGAGTGATACCTCAAGAGGACACTGGGGTGTGGTATTTGGCGTCTGGGGCTGGTGCCAGGAGCTGGCCTGATTCATAGCGACTAGAGGAGGCTGCTACATGGTGTCTAACAAAAGGCTCAGGTTCTTCACCACCTTTCTTCTCTCCTCTATGCTAGGCTCAACCTGAAAACCTCAACCACACTTATTAAAAACTTAAAGAAAGAAATAGCAAGATTATGTACAAGGATAACCATGGGACTTCCTCCCATGTGAGCTTGTTTTGAGTCACTACTTTGACTACCTTTTCTCTTGGACTAGTGAGAAGGAGGATCCTTCCCACCTTCAAGGGTGATGGAAAGGACCTGAGAAAAGAGCTTTGAAGCTTGATGGGGTCATCTTGGAGCTGAGGGGTGATGATTGCCCTTGCACTTGCGAATGACTTGGACCTTCCCTTGCATTTGAGCTTATACTCAATAGCACCATCGTTGAGCTTCATTGGATAGAGAGTGAGAGTGTGTGGGAGCAGACCAATAGGTGGAGGGTGAGGTTCTTTCAGCATTTTTGTCATGAGTGGCCTTTGTGGCTTTACTTACCCCCTTCTTTTTAGCACTTTCCAAGTGCTCATCACACAGCTCTTGAGAAAACCCTCCGGCATGACTTTCTTCCTCACAAACAACCACTTCATCCTTGTTCTTCGCAATGGTTGACTCTCCACAAGTTATTGTTCCACGATACTCAACATCCATTGGAAACTGAATTGGGTGAGAGACAGCCTTGTTCTCATTGATGAGTGTGACCATCTTGTTTGGAAAATCAATGCAAGCTCCAAGTTTTGTGAGAAATGGAGTGCCAAGGATCAATGGAACTCTCTTCTCAGTTGCCATCTCCAAGACATTGAGGTGTATAGGAATGGTGCATGCTTCAATCTTCAAAGGGAAGTCCTTGATGAGACCAATTGGGGTTATAGAGGAGGAATCCCCAAACGTGAGAGAGGAAGTATCTGGCTACATGTTCTCAATCCCAATACTCTTCGCCATCTCCAATGAGATCACATTAACACTTGCTCCAGAATCAACAAGAGCATCATCCATAGTGAGCTTATCAAGGGAGAAAGACAAGGTGAATTTCCCTTGGGACTCTAGCTTAGGGAGGGACTTTGGAGTGACTGGTGGATCAAGCTTCAAAGTTGAGATGTTGAGGAGCTCTTCTACTTCAGCTTGTTGGTCTAGAATGTCCGTGATGAGCATCATCTGGAAGCCTGACTGCTACATCACTCAAGTCTTTTTAGAACTTAGAAATTACCTTCTTTTGAGCTTTGGTGAGGACTCTTTGTGGAAATGGGAGCTTGTCATAGGGTGACAGCTCAACCTCAGTGTCTTCTTCCGGTTTAACCTCTTTCAGTTTGTTGTCAGCTCTCCTCTCAACTTGTTTCTCAGCCCTATGCTCATCTCTCTTCAGAGTCTTTGCATCAACCTTCCTGGCAGCTTCCTTCACAATCTTAGCCTCAGCTGTGGCTACAACCAGTCTCTTAACTTGGCCAATTTCAGTTCCAATTACGAGCCTTTCAATCTCATCCACCTCTTTCTCAGAATCACCCAACTCAATCTCTGAATAAGTAGTAGAGAGGACAACATTGCAAGACTCCTTGGGATTTTTCTCTGGTTTCCCTGGTAGAGATCCCATTGGGTTCTTGGAGGTTGAAGGCATAGATGCAAACTGAGTCTCCAAAGCCTTGAAGTGAGAGGAAAGTTGTAGGAACTTGTTGTTGAGGTCATTGTAGCTCTCATCTATCCTGGAGTGGAGATGCTTTAGCTCATTTCTGATGTTGTTATCACTTCTGATAGTTGTTGTGGTACTGAAAGTTGGGCTCTTTCTTGTACCATGTACCTTTAGCATTGATGAAGCACAACTCCTCTTGGCCTTCTAAACCATCAACCTCATTGATCTCTGAAGGCTCCTCTTTGTTTTGATCTCCAATAAAATTCACCTCTATTGAAGGTGCTAAGCACGCTCTCCTTGGTGAAGCCATGATGTGGGTATTGAGACCAATAGCCATTGAACCTCTCCCATGCTTCACTAAAGCCTTCAAGATTCTTCTGTTGAAATCCAGAGATCTCATTTCTTATCTTGGCAGTTCTTGATGTAGAGAAGAACTTGTTGAGGAAGACCCTCCTGCACTCATTCCAAGTTGTGATAGAATCACTTGGAAGAGCCTTCTCCCATTGGTGTGCTTTGTCTCCCAAAGAGAAGGGAAACAGCCTCAGCTTGAAAGCATCTTCAGAGATTCCATTAATCTTGGACAGGCCACAATAGCTATCAAACATGTCCAAGTGATCAAGTGGATCCTCAACAGCAAGGCCGTGATACTTGTTGTTCTATATCACATTAAGTAGTCCTGACTTGATCTCAAAGTTGTTGTTCTCCACAGCTGGTGCTCTGATTCCCAACCTATGACCATGTATGTGTGACTGATCATAGGTCCCAATGGCTCTGGCTTGGCGCTGTGGATGTTGTTGTTGAGGAGCTCTCTCTGGTCTCAGGTTGGCAGCTCCTTGACCATTTCCCCCTGGGGCAACTCCATCTTGAGGTTGATGCTGGTTTTGCTCCATCTCAAACCCCAATCTCTGTAAGTGGGCCTTTTGCTCTGCTTCTCTTCTCTTTCTTGCTATCTCCCTCTCAAGTGCAGCTATATTTTCAACTCTTGGAACTAGGCTTGATGAACCTTTGCTCTTCAAGTTTTACACCTGAAATGCAAAGGGAGATGAAGAAGGAGAATCAGTAACTTGCAAAAAGAAAATAAGACTTAGTCTCAAGCAAAGACCAAATCTCAATGTCAAAATCCACTTAGAACTGGCAACGGCGCCAAATTTGACAATGGAGTTTACAAGGCTCCTTGTTCAAATCAAAGTAGTATAAAATATTGTCGAATCCAATTGTAAGTGATTCTAAAGCAAAGGGAATGCAGGTTCATGCTTAATCTAAGTGCAACCATTTTTTAAGGATGATGAGAACTAAGAACTATCTAGGCAATAAAGGAACAAACTTTCAAGCAATATGAGTAAAGAGGGCCCATGGGGCTAGGGATATCGACTTTGGATGATAAAGATCTGATCTAAGGGTGGCAAGCTATCAATCAAACACTTTTCTTATGCCTAGACAACAAAGCTAAACAAGTTCTTTCTCAAGATAAATGCTCTTTTGCAACAATCACCCAATACATCAAATCTCTTTGACTGTAATGACTAGAGCAAACATGGAGAAAAAGTCTAATAGTAATCCTAGCTCCTTTAACATCAAATCTCTTTGGCAAAGAAAGCTAAAAGCATTGAAGAGTTGGCTCAGGCATTTCATCGAACGCCTCCCGGGCGTGAAAACCTATAGATCTATTTTAGTATGATCAAGACTAAAATAGTATTGAGAACCCTCAACAAGCAAAGAAAGAAGTAGATCTAAAACTAAACACCCTAGATCTTCACTTAATCACCCTAGTCACCCTAACCCATGAATCCAAAGTTGATCTACTCACTAATCCACATGCTTACTCTTAAATACCTGAAGGATTCAAGCTTAATCATGTAGATGAAGAAATAAAACACTCAAGAACACAAGAACAAGATGAGATTTATAATCAAGAATCAAGCTTTCTACAAAGTGTTTTGTGTTTCAAGAGAGAATAAAACTTAGTTCCAAATGTGAGGCTTACAAAAGTATTTATAGAGCCTTGGAAAACCTAAAAACATCAAAGAAAATGACCAAAAGCTCCTTGGAATCAATTATGTCTCGACCAATGAGAAGGAAGGAAAGTGGGACGCCCCGGGTTGGATGGTATGGTTCTGACCCGCGTGAGCCAACCTCGGTACATGGCTTGTCCGTCCTTTCTTCGGCCGCGCGGGTACTCAACCCGGCGTCCATCCAGCCGCGCGAAGACTAGTCCCAGCTCGTTGTCCCGGCCGCGCGGGTAGGTAATCCGGAGGCATCCAACCCGCGTCATGCACTGACCTCGTCCTCCTTCGTCCTGGCCGCGGGGGTCGCCTATCCCGGGGCTCTCATCCTATGGCCGTCCCATCAGTCCAAGGTAAGGTCCAAGCCGCACGGGTAAGCCATCCCGCGGCCATCTCCCCGGGTCAGGTTCTCCTTGGTTCATGTAATGACTTTCCCAAACTCGACCAGACTCATTCTTCATCTCATTTTTGGATCAAAATGCTCCCAAACACCTCCTTTCACTCCATGGAACACTCCAACACCTAATAAAGACAATGAATGCAATATGAACTCTAAAGATGCCTAATCCCTAATCTACATGCTCAAAATGTACAAGATATGATGGCTAAAAACATGTAAATATGCAAGATATTATCTCCCTCACACTAGTCCTTTACTTGTCCTCAAGTAAACTTATCAAAAACACAAGGAGGAGAGATACAAAGATGGGAGCTTAGCTAAAAGAAACACTCATAGCACTCAACTTGACATACTAAAGAAACATAGCACATAGCATGAGCAAACTCTCTTATTGTACTCTAGCTTCTCTAGGCCTATCAATACTCTTATGCCTCTACACAAGATGCAGTGCCTATCAACCAACATGTTCTCTTAACCATCCCTCACATCGATTCACACACACACACACAAAAGGTGAATTCTCACAAATGGGCACATGATCTCAATCATTTGGCTAGGTGATCAAATGGTCTAATATGGATGAAGAGGAGGGTTCAATGCATCATTTTAAGGTGGAAATCACTCAAGAATCAAGGAGCTTGATCATTATGCAAAATTTATCTAAGACTAGGAGCAATTGATGCATACATAGATCCATTCTCATCATTCTACCCTTTTTCGTAAGTGATGACAAGTTCTAACCCTTCTTACTTCATCCCATAACCCAAAATAACACCCTTTTACATCACTCACCTAATGAAAAACTCTTTTTTTTTACGACTTAACCACTAGGGACCTTCTTTTCACATCAACTAGCTCTAACACTTTTTCTTTTCCCCTTCCCCACTATCTTATTGAGTCTTTCTTTTTCTTTTTCTTTCTTTTCTATTATTTTTATATATAAGGGGGAAGGCATCAATAAACAATCTAGAGCTTTCTTTTCGTTCTATTCTAAGGTCCCTAGGGCTTTTCTTTCTCATGAAACTCTTTTGTTCATCAATCTCATCTTTATCACTTCCCAAACCCAAGATATAAACCTTTAAGGAACTTAGACCCACTCACCATCCTAGATTCTAGCTCGAATGATGACCCTATGCTAGCAAGAAATGAGAACAAATCCATGTCACTTCCAATACTCTCAAGATTTTGCACATGACAAACTATCAAAAGAGGCCTCACTCACGAAAATCAATGTAGGCTTAGAGGAATGGCTAGGGTTCAAGGGTAAGGAAGTGCCATTTGGGTTAACAAAGAGAGGTAAAATGGGGAATAGATAACCCAAATGTGTATGAGATCCATGATCAAGTATGCAAATGTCCATATGCAAGAGAAATTATGTTCATTCAAGTCTAAGTTTAGGATGGAGCTGGTTTCAAGGACAATGCCAATATCAAGGAAGCAAAGATGTTTCAAGAAGAGTTTATAAGGCTCAAAGCATGCATGTCTTTCAAAAGATGCTTAAGCTACTTGAAATGTTTAACTAGGGTGTCAAATTCAGTGCAAACAAGTGTTCTTTACAAGGCATTTTCAACAGCTGCTCCGTATGCAAGTGAATGCAACCTATATGCTCTAGACTCAATATTATGAATGCAAATGATGCAACTACATGTTTCTTCTTGTATTTTTCAAAAAATTTCAATTTTTTTTTGTTTTTCTATGTATATATGTATGAACAATGCAATGCATAAGACTCATAATCAACAAAGCAAACATGATCAAATACTTGGTACCTCCCTCAAACATAAATCACATAGTCTCTGTGTGAGTAGGAGAGAAGGAGATACCGAAAACATGATAAAAGCATTGGTATATACAAAGAATGGTTGGAGTGATACCTCAAGAGGAGACTAGGGTGTGGTATTTGGCGTCTGTGGCTGGTGCTAGGAGCTGGCGTGATTCAATGCGACTAGAGGAGGCTGCTACATGGTGTCTAACATAAGGCTCAGGTGCTTCACCACCTTTCTTCTCTCTCTAGTGGTAGGCTCAACCTGAAAACCTCAACCACACATTAAAAAATTAAAGAAAGAAATAGCAAGATTATGTACAAGGATAACAATGGGACTTTCTCCCATGTGAGCTTATTTTGAGTCACTAGCTTGACTACCTTTGCTCTTGGACTAGTGAGAAGGAGGATCCTTCCCACCTTCAATAGTGATGGTAAGGACCTGAGAAAAGAGCTCTTGAAGCTTGATGGGTCATCTTGGAGCTGAGGGTTGATGATTGTCCTTGCACTTGAGAATGGCTTGGACCTTCCTTGCATTTGATCTTATACTCAATAGCACCATCCTTGAGCTTCATTGGGTGGAGAGTGAGAGTGTGTGGGAGCAGACCAATATGTGGAGGGTGAGGTTCTTTCAGCATTTTTGTCATGAGTGGCCTTTGTGGCTTTACTCACCCCCTTCCTTTTAGCACTTTCCAAGTGCTCATCACACAGCTCTTGAGAAAACTCTCCATCAAGACTTTCTTCCTCAGAAACAACCACTTCATCTTGTTCTTCGCAATGGTTGACTTTCCAAAAGTTATTGTTCCACGATACTCAACATCCATTGGAGACTGAATTGTGTAAGAGATAGCTTTGTTCACATTGATGAGTGTGACCTTCTTGTTTGGAAAATCAATGCAAGCTCCAACTGTTGTGAGAAATTGAGTGCCAAGGATCAATGAAACTCTCTTCTCAATTTCCATCTCCAGGACAGTGAGGCATATAGGAATGGTGCATGCTCCAATCTTCAAAGGGAAGTCCTTGATGAGACCAATTGGGGTTGTAGAAGAGGAATCCCCAAACGTGAGAGAGGAAGTATCTGGCTCCATGTTCTCAATCCCAATACTCTTCACCATCTCCAATGAGATCACAATCACACTTGCTCCATAATCAACAAGAGCATCATCCATAGTGAGCTTATCAAGGGAGAAAGACAAGGAGAATTTCCCTTAGGACTCTAGCTTAGGGAGGGACTTTGGAGTGACTGGTGGATCAAGCTTCAAAGTTGAGATGTTGAGGATCTCTGCTACTTCAGCTTGGTGGTCTAGAATGTCCTTGATGCGCATCATCTGGACATGAGCAGCTTGCATATTTGATATCTCTGGAAGCCTAACCGCTACATCACTCAGGTCTTTTCTGGACTTAGAAATCACCTTCTTCTGAGCTTTGGTGAGGACTCTTTGTGGAAATGGGAGCTTGTCATAGGGTTACAGCTCAACCTCAGTGTCTTCTTCCGGTTAATCCTCTTTCAGCTTGTGGTCAGCTCTCCTCTCAACTGGTTTCTCAGCCCTGTGCTAATCTCTCTTCAGAATCTTTGCTTCAACCTTCCTTGCATCTTCCTTCACAATCTTAGCCTCAGCTGTGGCTATAACGAGTCTTTCAACTTGGACAATTTCTGTTCCAAACACGAGCCTTTTAATCTTATCCACCTCTTTCTCATAATCACTCAACTCAATCTCTGAATAAGTAGTAGAGAGGACAACATTGGAAGACTCCTTGGGATCCTTCTCTTGTTTTCCTGGTAGAGATCCCATTGGGTTCTTGGAGGTTGAAGGCATAGATGCAAACTAAGTCTCGAAAGCCTTGAAGTGAGAGGAAAGTTGTAGGAACTTGTTGTTGAGGTCATTGTAGCTCCCATCTATCCTGGAGTGGAGATGCTTTAGCTGATTCCTGATGTTGTTATCATTGCTAGTTTGATTCTCCAAGTTCTTCTTCAGAAGAGCATCAGTACTGCTTTCCTGTGGAGTAGAAGTAGTAGGACCACCTTGTTGATTGTTGGAGTATGGCCTTTGCTGATAGTTGTTGTGGCACTGAAAGTTGGGCTCTTTCTTGTACCATTGATGTCTTACATATTTGCATTGTTTTAGCCTACCATTTTGTACATTTTGATCATGTAGAGTAGGATTTAGTTAACTTTAGGTTGCATTTTTCATACATAAGTCTCTATCAGGTGTTGGAGTACCATATGGAGTTTTTAGAGATGATTGGGAGCATTGTGGTTTAAAAAGGGGTGAAAGATGATTACTAGTCGAGCAAGACGCCGGAGTGACCTACCCTGAGCGACTCGAAGAGCCCGCTGTGATCCAGAGCGACCACTCATCACAAGGCCACCAACCTGCTCGGCTCTGCACACAACTTGGAACAAAAAGACCCCTGGAGAGACCTACCCGGAGCAACCCGAAGAGCCCGCTGTGATCCAGAGTGACCACCCATCACGAGGCCACCAACCCGCTCTGCTTTGCACAGGAATTGGAACAAAACTTTAGAGCGACCCGATGGAGCGAGGTCGTCAGGCTGCTGCGTGTCCCTCTTTAGTCGATTTTTGATGTTTTCATGGGCTTTTTAGACATGTTGCTGAGCCCATAAGAGTAGAAGAGACCACTTAAATACTCTAGAAAAACCTAAGTCATTTTTCATCTTGTTTTTGAGACAATTTCTCTGCAACTTTGGTGAAAAAACTTGAATCTTTGTTCTTAATCCATTTTCAAATTGAGAAATCTGAGTTTATTTCATCTTACTAACATGATTAGTCTTGAATCATTCATGGTTTTAAGATTAAACACGAATATTAGTGAGTGGACTCCTTTTGGATTCATGAGTTAGGATGATTAGGGGATTAAGTGAAGATCTAGGATGTTTAGTGTTAAGTCTTTATGTTTTCTTGTTTATCTACTGTTCTTAACTCTAGATTAGAGTTGGCCTCTCCAATCTAGAGCCTTAGGCAGTTCTCGACCGAAAGGTGTTTGATGAAATGCCCGAAACAAGTTGATATTACTCTTAGTTTACTTAACCAAAGACATTTGAAGTTAGGGAAGCTTAGATAGTTAATAGACTAATTCTTAATGATTGTTAAAGTTAATTAAACCAAAGACATTTGATGTTTGATTAGCTTGATCAAATGAGTATTTTTCTTGACAAAGAACTTGCTTAGTTTTGAGTCTTAAACTTAAGAAAACCTGTTGATTGATACCTTGCCATTCTAGACTGGATCTTATTTACCCGAGGTCAAATTCTTATACCCATGGATTCTATTTTCTCTTATTGATTTAAAGTTTATTACTTATTGCTTAGAGTCTTATTGCTTGGATCATTCAACTCAACTACCTTGATTGCACTTAGATAAGGCATTCACTTGCATTCTCTTTGCTTTATGATCATTTAGGATTGTATTGACACTCATCTATACTAAATTGATTTGTAGGATTCAATAAAATCCATATCAAATTTGGCGCCGTTGCCGATTCTAAGTAGATTTTGACATTGAGATTTAGTCATTTCTTGAGACTAAGTCTTGATTTCTATTATTAAATTACTGAAACTCCTTCTTCCTTCACTTGTGAATGTCAGGTGTATGAACTTGCGAAGCAGAGGGACAACAAACCTTACTCAACTAGTTGTTGACATCAGGGCATTAAAAAGAGAAAACACAAGAAAGAGAAGAGAAGAAGAGAGACAGATTCATCTAGACAGATTGGTTCAAATGGAGAACCACCAGAATCAAAATCAAATGGAGATGGCCAAGGAGGCAATGGTCACGGACCACAACACCAACAGCGCCAAGCTAGAGCTATTGGCACACATGATCAGCCTCACATCCATGGGAATAGGATGGGTATTAGTGCACCAGCTGTGGAGAACCACAACTTTGAGATCAAATCCAGTTTGATTAACATGATAGAGAACAAAAAGTACCATGGTCTTGCTGTGGAGGATCCAATCGATCACGTGGATCGATTTGATAAGTATTGTGGTTTGTCAAAGAAAATGGTGTCTCCGAAGACGCTTAAAGCTGAGACTGTTTTCTTTCTCTTTGGGAGAAAAAGCTCACACATGGGAGAAGAACATTCCAAGTGACTCTATCACCATTTGGGACCAATGCTAGAATGCTTTTCTCAACAAGTTCTTCTCTTCTTCAAAGACTGCCAAGCTTAGGAACCAGATCTCTGGGGCTCTGTTAAATCTTGAAGGCTTTGCAGAAGCCTATGAGAGGTTCCGAGGCTACATATCCCAATGACCACATCATGGCTTCTCCAAAGAGAGCTTGCTGAGTACTTATTACAGAGGAGCTTTGCCTGAGTATAGAAGCAAGCTGGACACTGCTAGCAATGGGTTCTTCTTGGGGAGAACTGAAGAAGATGCTGAGAAGCTTGTAGAAAACATGGTCCAAAGTGATTCCGTCTACAGTGATGAGCATGATCAAAGCAACATAGGCAGCAGAGGAGATGATCAAAACAAAGGAAAGAGTTGAAGGCCCTACAAGACAAGCTAGATCTGCTTCTTTCAGATAGAACCAAACAGGAGAAAGTGAACTTTGTTGGTAACCATAAACAGGATGAGACAGCTAAAGCTAATGAAGTTGATGGAATAGAAGGCCCAGGAAGAGCTGTGCTTTGCGAATGCCAATGGAACTTGGTACAAGAAAGAGCCTAACTTTCAGTACAATAACTATCAGCAAAAGCCCTTCTACAATAACCAACAAGGTGGTTACCAAACCAAGCAAAGTTACCCTCCAGGTTTTTCCTCCGAAGGGAATCAGTCTACACAAGGCCCAGCCGGATCCTCTACTTCTGCTCCACAGGAAAGTAGTACTGATGTCATGTTGAAACTGATATTGGAATCTCAAACTAGAAGTGAGAAGCAAATTGGGTATAAGCTGAAGAATCTCCACAGTAAAGTTGATGGAAGCTACAATGATCTCAACAACAAATTCTTCAGCCTTGCTTCCAACTTCAAAGCTTTGGAAAACCAATTTGCCTCCTTAAGTTCTAACTCAAATCGCCAACAAGGCTCACTTCCTGGAAAGTCTGAGTAAAATCCCAAGGAGGCAATGAAAGCAATCACTTTTAGAAGTGGTAGAGAGTTGCCTCCTAGAGTTCTCATTAATTGTAATGAGAAACAAAGTGGGGAGGTGGTCATCAATGTAGATGATGATGTGGTGATTATGGATGAGAATACTAATGAAGAGATCTTGGAGAAGATAGTTGATACCAAGGGAAAAGGAAAGGTTGGAGAAGAGAAGAAAGTAGTGAACAAGAATGAAGATGTCACTTCACCAAAATAAACTTCATTCACTCCACCACCTTATGAGCCAAAGCTTCCCGTTCCTGGCAGATTCAAGAGACAGCTTCTGGAGCAGTACAAGGAATTGTTTGAGAAACAAATGAGTGAGGTTCAGATCACCATGCCTATTATTGATGCCTTCATGTTGGTACCTCAATACAACAAGTTTCTGAAGGATGATGTGGCACAGAAGAAGAAAGAGATGGAAGGGATGGTAGTTCTTACTCATGAGTGCAGTGCTATTATCCAGAGGTTGACTGTCCCAAGAAAGTTAGAAGACCCACGAAGTTTCACTTAACCTTGTACCATTGGACCTTTGAAGTTTGAGAGGTCTCTATGTGATTTGGGAGCAAGTGTCAGCCTCATGTCCTTGTCTATTGCTAAGAATCTTGGGTTTACACAGTACAAGAAGTGTAGGATCTCTTTGGTGTTAACTGATCGTTCTATGAAAGTCCCTATTGGCATATTGGAAGATCTTCCTGTGATGATTGGAAATTTTGAGGTTCCTAAAGATTTTGTGGTGCTAGAGATGGATGAAGAGCCTAAAGACCCTTTGATCTTTGGTAGGCCTTTCTTGGCTACAGCAGGAGCTATGGTGAATGTGAGAGATGGCAAGATTGAACTTCACCTTTGCAACGGAAACATCCTACACTTTGACATCAAGGATGTAATGAAGAAACCCACCATTCAGGGGCAGATGTTCTACATAAGAGATGGAAGCCCTTCCTGATGAGTACTTGGAAGAGTTGGCATTAGAAGATTCTCTGCAGCATGATCTTACCATAGACAGAGAGGTTCAGTTGGTTGAGGACAGGGTGAGCACGGAGTATGCGAGGTTGCTGGATTCGTACAAGGAATTGGGTGGAGAAGACAAGTTCCTGGAACTGCCACAAGCTACCCACCAAGTCTCCTCACATTATGTCCAAGAAGCTGATTTGAGTGACCTCAAGGCACCAAAAGTGGAGCTTAAACCTCTTCCCCTTGGTGTAAGTGATACACTAAAAATGAATCCTTGCTATTGTCAAGTTAACAGTTGTGATTGTAGTACTTTAGATTCAATCCAGAGGACCAGTCTACACTATACTCTTATGAGTTCAATATTAAGCTAAGAAGAAAATTGGGTTTTTGATTTCCATTGGTGACGCAGAAAACAAGCAAACTGGAGATTGATTCAATTTAACAAGAAGCTAACCTAGAGTGTTTCATCGGGTGTTGAATCTGAGCCGAACAATTATTCAAGCGCGATGCAGTGCTTTCTAGAACTCGGATCACTCAGCTGGAACACCCCACTGTCGTGGTGGTGATCCCTTTGCAAATCGATCTAATCATCTAACTGTCGTTGAGGTGAGAAACGATTGCAAGCGTTAGAGACCAGGTCCAATCAGTTCACTTACTACCCTAATATCTACTTTCGCTGATTAGGGATATTAAGCTCATAAAATACATGTCAAGTTATCTCCTATGCAGTCAGCTAGGTGATTAAACTTAAGATCTAACATTAAGTGATAAAGTTAATGCAAGCATTGAGAACAATATGAATGAAGAACAAATGAGAATTGCTTATCTATGTTTAGCTCGTGTTCCAACACCCTAAAAACCCTAGGTGAGCTAGATCACTACTCAATCATGATGCAAGCAATCAAAGACATAAATCCTGAATAATACTGCATAAGAACAAGAGTAGAAACAAAGGGTTCAGATGATCTTCTCTATGAGAGAGTGGATTCTTCTCCCTTACAAGTTGCAGATCGCTAAAGCTAATAGTTATCTTGTAAAAACTAGCGTCCAAAATAAAATAATAGATGAGGGCACTTTTATATGGAGGCGCCGTCGATTTGTAGAGAGTGAAGGTGATTAGGGCGAATCGTCAAAGATATGGAAATTTCCATAATAGTCGGGAACAGTCTGCCTCGTTGCTCCGCATGATTGCTCGTATGGAATCAATCGCCTGACTGCTCCAATTGACTGTTCTGCATGAAAAACTTCAATTCTTGACCCTTTCTTCATGCTCCTTCCTTTAGCTCTTTTAGTCTACTCCAGACCTGAATTGACTCAAAAAGGACTAGACCAACTCGATAAAACATTGAAAACTGGTTAGAAAATATATCTATAATGGTGCCAAAAACACCATATATCAATTCCCCCAGACTTAGATCCTTGTTTGTCCTCGAACAATGGCAAGTATCAAGCACAAGGAGAAAGGTTTGAAAGTGTGGGAACTCGCCTATTCTCAACAACCATACCTTAACCATGAATCTCTGAACCATGCAAGCAGTTGACTAAGACCACACACTTTTACTAGAATCCCACTGATCACTGTTCGAAGATCAGCTCCATACTCTGCACCTCAAACCTGAAAAGGTACACTATCGAGACAAAACTCCCTATATTCAATTTAAAATGGCTTGAACAACTTATCACTGGCACTATTCAGGGTAGACGGGCTAGGTGTAGAACAGGCTAATTCTAAAGGTGGAGTTTAAAGAGTGTTTACAGCTACCAATTGTCCTAGTGGGTGCAGGATATCGCGCAAAATAGTAAGAGAGGACGGATCCATTGATGTCCACAGCTCTTACTCGTTTTGCTAACTCTGGCGCGACTGCTCTGATTGTCTGTCTGTTCTCTATCATCAGTACCAACTCTCTTGTTCTACCTCCCGGTTCTTTCTCATCATAATTCACATAGTGTCTCCATGGAACTCTCGCAAACGGGATCTTGTTGTGAAGAAAAACGGTATGTCAAACAAGTAGGAGTAGTTGCGATCGATCAGATCAGAGAGCAACTGTTCTCCAGGTGTGTACAGCAGAATCTTCTTCCTCATCTGGTTCAACTGAATTTTTGTATAGGAGCCTCAACAATCCTCCTTCTCCATCAGTGATCTCAAAAGAATAGAAGTTTATCTCTCTCTCTTTTTTTTTTTTTTAAAAAAATAAAAATAAGTGAGATCAATGAGTTGAATGGGACGGAAAAGGAAGTTACATGCAGGGTGAAGATTCTCTACTGATCATTCCACTTGTCTTACCTTGTTCCCGTTCCTATGTGGTGGCGACTGTTCTGTAGCAACTGTTCCGGCTCTTCATTGACTGTTCTCCTAGTTTTGAATGGACTTTTGCAGCAATACGAGTAAGAGACTGTGTCGATCCTTTCCTCTCCAACCTTTTTGCACATATCTGCACAAATGAAACTGGAAAACAGATTGCATGGAGATGGAATAAAGGTTCAGGTATAGGTGGGAACTAGCTAAAGATGAGCTAGCCACTCAGGAACAGCCAGATTGGTAAAAAGAGAAAGAAGTCCTGAGTGTGGTTCTCGTTTCCCTGATCTAGTGCCCATAACAAGAGTAATTGCAGTCAAAATTAGGTTCAAGTTAGGTGGAGTTAAGTCTACCCAGTGTAACCTGATTGGCTGAAAACTTCTGGAGAGTCAAATGAGATAAGTCAGGATGTTCCAGGTCCAAGTGTGGGACTTTCATCACTGCCAAGGTCACTGAATAAGAAAGTTAAAGCACAAGGTGGTTAAAATTCATCACATAATAAGGTCCTAATTCCCGCAAGAGTTTTTAAACGGACTGACTCGGAAAGAAAATCCAAACGAAACACAAAGAGATCAGTAGCAGACAATCGCCTCCCCCAGACTTACTTCACACCATCCCTGGTTGTGAAAATAAATTGAGGAAGGCTAAAACCAATAACAAGCAGAAATAAAAATAAAGAGTTCAAATGGATAAGACAATGGTGATAGGGAGTGGTGGCGGATCAGTCTGACTCCCCGCTCCCGGACTGACCAGCCCAATGCCTGTTCTGCGGTAGCCGATCTCCTCCTGCTGTCGAACCTGCTGGTTCCTTGCCTGGACGATGGCCTGTCTGCTGAGACTGCTCTTGCTCGTCCTCTTTTTCCTGCTGACCCTTGAAGCAACCACCGGTGATGATCTTGAGTATCCTCTTCATGAGGCTGTCGTTCTTGCGCTGGTAATCAATCATCCAGCGACGGTACGTCTCATCATCAAAGCCATCCTCGATGTCCTCAAGGTCATACAGGGGCTCAGGTGTGACATCCTCGACGTCCTCCATTCCAGCGTCGTCCTGGTGAACCAGCAGCGGGTCATCGCAAAGGGGCCCCTGTTCCGGAAGGAACCGTATGTTCTCAAATTTGTCCAGGCTGGTGATCTCCGTTTGAGGGAGTTTGCAGAACAGTTGTGTCCCCGTCTTGACTTGGAACATGTAGGTGCTTTTGTCGCGGAGGATGTGACACTTAATCATGTAGGGGATGTCAATGTAGTATGGCTCATAGTTGGTCTCGAGGGCGAGGTGGTCGATCCCGAAGTGGTGGGAAAATGGCGAGAGGAGACTGCCACATCGATCTTTGGTTTGCGAACCTCTCATCAGCAGCGAGTAAGTAACCAGGGGTAGTGAGGACCTTCGCAATTGGAATGCCTGCGCGTGCTGCTCTTATATGATCATCTAGTTCCGAGTAGAGCATCTGGAGTTCTCCATTAGTGACCTTCGAGGTTTGGTCCTTAGCGAACAGCAAGTTGCTGAGGACCTTGGCAATGATCCGCACTGAAGGGTTGCGGATGTGGGACTGATAGGCTGTGCGAGGCTTGAAGTCTCCATTTGCGATCAGGTCCCAGAAGGTCTTGGCGGGTGGGAAACTTTTGACAAGCGAGACCTCCCTAGGGTCGTCAGGTATGTCGTAGATTTCGTTGAACTTGACGAGTGGGAGGGAGCAATGTTTCCCACCAGCCATAAATCGAAAGTTGGTGTTCTCGAACGTGGGTTGGTGCTTGATGTCTTGCATATTTTCATGTATTTAGCCATCTTTTTATTGCATTCCTTTAGTTATAGGCTTAAGTTTAGGCTTGTCTAGGATCATTTTGCATTCATTTGTCCCTATCAGGTGTTGGAGTATGTTTTGGTGAGATTTGAGGTGTTTGGAGACCTTATGACCCAAAAAGAAGTGAAGAATCAAGATTGGCTATAAGAAGAGAAGTAAAACCAAGAGAAGAGGGTTAGACCGGGTAGCCTTGACCGGCTATACACACCCGGACGATGAAGACTGCTGGACGGCCGGGGAGACATGTCCGAACGCATACGGACGGAAGAACAAGGCGCCCGAGCCGAGACGTCCGGGAGCACGTCCGGGTAGGAGCACCGGACGATGAAGATTGATGGACGGCCGGGGAGATGCGTCCGGGTACATGCATCCGGACGGGCGAACAAGACACATCCAAGCTAAGGACGACCGGGGTGGCCTGTCCGGCTAGGACTACCCGGTCGTGAAGAAGGTACTGGTGACCAGGGTGAGGCGACCGGGGAGAGACGGACGCCCTGGAACCCGGACGAGCAAAGAATGCCAGCTTGGACGGCCGGGTAACCTAGACCGGGTTAGATGGTGTTGCTGCTACCCTGACCGAGTTTTGTGCCTATTTCCTATTGGTTTAGACCCATCTAGCTTAAGGGCTTTTTAGTAATCTTAATCTATGTTTCTAGGGCTTTTAAGCCTAACTATAAGTACCCTTATTATCCCTAATGTGGGACTTATCTCATTTTCTATCTAAGAACACATAAACCTCTTGAGTAAAGTTTCATCTTGATTCATAATCTCATCTTGTCTTTGTGCTCTTGATTGTTTGATTTCATATCCTTTCTTTCTCTATATGTTTAAGCTTGAATCTCTCATGGGTTTAAGAGTAAGCATGTGGATTAGTGAGTAGATCCTTCTAAGATCCATGGGTTAGGGTGATAGAGAGTGATTAAGTTAGATCCAAGGTGTTTAGTGTTAGATCTATCATTTCCTTGCATAGATTTGGTGTTTTAAAGTTATATTTGAGTTGGCCTCTCAAACATAGAGCTATAGGCATTTCATGCCCGAAAGGTGTTCTATGAAATGCCTGAACCAACTCATCTATGCTTTTAGCTTACTTTGCCTAAGAGATTAGTTGTCAAAGAAGCTAGGATTCCTAATAGATTCATTCTCCTTGTTTGCTTTGATCATTACAGCCAAAGAGATTTGGTGTACTTGGGTGATCATTGCAAAAGAGCATCCATCTAGAGATAGAGCTTGCTTAGTTTTGTTGTCTAGGCATAAGGATTAGATTGATTGAAAAGTTAGCATCTTGGATTGAAGCTTAATCATTTGATATCAAGTCCCTATACCCATGGGTCTCACTCTCCTCATAAGAAAGAAAGTTTTACCTTTTGTTACATTTTGCTTATTGTTTTAGTTTAATCATCATCCTCCCTAATGATTGCATTTAGATTGAGCATAGGCTTGCATTCCTTCTGTTTCATTGTCACTTAGGACTGGTTCGACAATCTTATATACTACATCATTTGATTAGAACCCTAGAAAAGTTCTTTCATCAAATTGGCTTGCCAAATTCTAAGTTGATTGTGACATTGGGATTTAGTCACTTGCTTGAGACTAAATCATTTTCTTTTCTTGTGTTATTGATTCTCCTTTTGCATCTTCCTTTAATTTTCAGGTGTATGAACACAAGAAGCAGGGGTGCAACTAACCTGGTTCCCACTGTTGAAGAGATAGCTACACTTGAGAGGGAAATAGCAAGAAGGAGAAGAGAAGAAGAGCAACAGGCTCACATTCAAAGGTTGGGGTTTGAGATGGATGATCACCAGCATCAACCCCAAGATGGCAATGGTCAAGGAGCTGACAACCTTAGACCACAGCGCCAGCAACAACAACACCCACAGCGGCCACCTAGAGCCATTGGCACATATGACCGTCCTCACATTCATGGCAACAGGACGGGCATCCGCGCACCAGCTGTGGAAGCTAACAATTTTGAGATCAAGTCAGGCTTGTTGAGTGTGATTGAGAACAACAAGTACCATGGCTCGACTGTAGAAGACCCATTTGATCACTTGGACAAGTTTGATAGCTATTGTGGCTTGTCCAAGACCAATGGTGTGTCAGAAGATGCCTTCAAGCTCAAATTGTTTCCATTCTCTCTAGGAGACAAGGCACGCCAATGGGAGAAATCTCTACCTGGTGACTCCATCACTACTTGGGATGATTGTAAGAAGGCCTTCTTGGAGAAATTCTTCTCCACATCAAGGACAGCCAAGCTGAGGAATGAGATCTCTAGTTTCCTGCAGAAGAACTTGGAAAGCTTTAGTGAAGCATGGGAAAGGTTCAAGGGGTATCAAGCTAAGTGTCCACACCATGGCTTCTCAAAGGAGAGTTTGCTCAGCACAATCTATAGAGGTGCCCTTCCTGAGTTTAGAGCAAGATTAGATACAGCAAGCAATGGTTTCTTCCTGGGCAGGTCTGAAGAAGATGCTGAGGAGCTGGTGGACAACATGGTCAAGAGTGATTCAGTTTACAGTGGAGAACATGACAGAGCTGATAGAACAACCAGAGCTGATGACAACCAGACCAAGAAGGAAATCAAATCCTTGGAAGAGAAGATAGACTTGCTGATTGCTAACCAAGCCAAACAGGAGCAGATTCACTTTGTGGGTGGTCCAAATCATGAAACTCCTCCTAAGGTTAATGAAGTTGAAGGGTTAGAAGGGCAAGAAGAGCTTTGCTTCATCAACAACAATGGTTCTTGGTACAGGAAGGAGCCTAACTTTCAGTACAACAATTACCAGCAAAGGTCTTACCCCAACAACCAGCAAGGAGGCTATCAACCAAAGCAAAACACTCAGCAAGGGAACTACCAGCCTAGGCAGAATCCTCCTCCTGGTTTTGCAAACCATGGCAATCAATCTACTCAAGCTAAAGGTAGCTCCTCCCAAGCTAAAGCTCCAGATTCATCTATGGAAGCTATGTTCAAACAATTGTTGGAAGGTCAAGCTAGAGCAGCCAAAGACATTGGCCATGAGTTCAAGACTGTTCACTCCAAGATTGACAGCAGCTACACTGAGCTAAACAACAAGATTAGAGTTTTGGAGAATCAGTTTGCTTCTATGAACTCTCAGCCAAGTCGCCAACAAGGAACATTACCAGGAAAGGCTGAGCAAAACCCCAAAGAACAAATGAAGGCAATCACTTTGAGAAGTGGTAGAGAGCTACCTCCAAGAACTCTCCCAAGGATGGTGAGAAACTAAGTGGGGTGGCTATCAACATTGATGATGATGTTGTGATTGTGGATGAGAAAGTTGATGAGGAGATTCTAGAAAAGATTGTTTAAGCTAAGGGTAAAGGAAAGGTTGGAGAAGAGAAGAAAACACCAAAGCATGGTGAGGTTGCCACTCCAACAAAAGAGTTTTCTTTTGTTCCTCCTCCCTATGAACCTAAGCTGCCATTTCCTGGAAGATTCAAGAGGCAACTTTGGAGAAGTACAAAGCACTCTTTGAGAAGCAATTGAGTGAAGTTCAAGTCACAATGCCAATCATTGATGCCTTCATGCTTGTCCCTCAATACAGCAAGTTCTTGAAGGATGTTGTGGCTGCCAAGAAGAAGGAAATGGAAGGCATGATGGTTCTTACTCAAGTGTGCAGTGCCATCATCCAGAGATTGACAATCCCTAAGAAGCTAGAGGATCCAGGCTGCTTTACCCTACCTTGTGCCATTGGTCCTTTGATGTTTGAGAGATGTCTATGTGATTTGGGAGCTAGTGTCAGTCTCATGCCTCTATCTGTTGCCAAGAAGCTTGGGTTCAGCCAATACAAGAAGTGCAAACTCTCTTTGGTGCTTGCTGACCGCTCAGTCAAATTCCCCATTGGTATCCTTGAAGACCTCTCTGTGATGGTTGGAAATTGTGAAATTCCCACTGATTTTGTTGTTTTTGAGATGGATGAAGAGGCTAGAGACCCCTTGATCCTTGGAAGACCATTCTTAGCCACAGCAGGAGCCCTTATCAATGTGAAGGAAGGCAAGATTGATCTTCATTTGGGGAAAGAGCACACTCTCCATTTTGATGTCAATGAGGTAATGAAGAGGTCAACTGTGCAAGGCCAAGTGTTTTACATAGAGGAGATGGAAGCTCTTGCTGATGAGCTCCTTGAGGAATTGGCACTTGGAGAGTTGACAATAGAGGACCCTTTGCAGCATGCTTTGACAGTGGATAAAGAGGTCCAAGTGGTTGAGAACAAAGAGAGTGAGGCTATTGCAGCCATGCTGGATTCTCGAAAGAAGATTGTTGATAGAGGCCAGTATGAGGAGCTCAAACAAGAGGTGCACCAAGCTGTTTCAGCCACTCAACAAGAGAACACCAAACAAGATGATTGGAGTGAGCTCAAGGCACCAAAAGTGGAGCTAAAACCTCTTCCCCATGGTGTAAGGTACGCATTTCTAGGCCCTAATGAGTCATATCCTGTCATTGTGAGTAGTGAACTTACTGAACTTGAGCTTTCTCAACTTTTAAATGCACTTAAAAGGTTTAGAAAAGCAATTGGATACTCACTAGATGATATTAAGGGATATCACCTTCTTTGTGCATGCATAGGATACATCTAGAGGATGAATCAATGACTTCTATAGAGCATCAAAGGAGGTTGAATCCTAACCTTAAAGATGTTGTAAAGAAGGAGATTCTTAAGCTCTTAGATGCTGGTGTTATCTACCCTATTTCAGATTCTAAATGGGTATCTCCTGTGCATGTAGTTCCAAAGAAGGGTGGTATCACTGTGGTTAAAATGACAAGGATGAATTGATACCAACTAGAACCATAACTGGCCATAGGATGTGTATTGATTATAGAAAGCTCAACTCAGCATCTAGAAAGGATCATTTTCCATTGCCATTCATTGATCAAATGCTTGAGAGACTTGCAAACCATCCTTTCTATTGTTTTCTTGATGGGTATTCAGGGTTCTTCCAAATCCCCATACATCCCAATGATCAAGAGAAGACAACATTCACATGCCCCTATGGCACCTTTGCTTATCGAAGGATGCCATTTGGGTTATGTAATGCTCCAGCAACCTTTCAAAGGTGCATGATGTCTATCTTCTCGGATCTCATTGAGGATATAGTGGAGGTATTCATGGATGATTTCTCTGTCTACGGATCTTCGTTTTCTGCTTGTTTGTCCAACTTGTGCAGGGTCCTACAGAGATGTGAAGACACCAACCTAGTGCTGAATTGGGAGAAGTGTCATTTCATGGTCAAAGAGGGATTGTGCTTGGACACAAGATTTCAGAAAAGGGCATTGAAGTGGACAAGGCTAAGATTGAGGTGATGGTCAGCTTGCCACCACCAAAGACAGTGAAAGACATCAGGAGCTTCCTTGGCCATGCTGGGTTCTATAGAAGATTCATCAAGGACTTCTCAAAGATTGCTAGACCAATGACCAAGTTTCTGTGCAAGGAGGCTGCTTTCAGCTTTGATGAAGATTGTCTTGAGGCTTTCAAGAAGATAAAGGGTGACCTTGTTAGTGCTCCCATTGTTCAGCCACCTGATTGGGACCTCCCTTTGAGATAATGTGTGATGCTAGTGATTTTGCTGTTGGGGCTGTCCTAGGGCAGAAGAAGGATGGCAAAACTCACGTGATTTATTATGCTAGCCAAACCTTGAATGATGCACAGATGAAGTATGCCACAACAGAGAAAGAGATGCTGGCCATTGTCTTCGCCTTTGAGAAATTCAGAAGCTACCTGGTGGGTTCTAAGGTCATTGTGTATACTGATCATGCAGCTTTGAGACACCTCCTAGCAAAGAAGGATGCCAAGCCAAGACTACTAAGGTGGATCCTTTTGCTTCAAGAGTTTGACTTGGAGATTAGAGACAAGCCAGGGATTGAGAATGGAGTTGCTGATCACTTGTCCAGGTTGAGAATTGAAGGTGGAATCCCTATTGATGAGGGCCTCAGAGAAGAGCATGTCATGGCCATCATGTCAGTGGTAGCAGTCATTGAGACTGGAAAAAAGATTGAAGAGGTTAAGGCAGCTGAAGAGAAGGGACCTTGGTATGCTGATTTGGTTAACTACTTAGCCACTGGAAAGGAACCATTGGGGCTTGCAGGGTATGAGAAGAAGAAGTTCTACAAAGATTTGAAGAGATACTATTGGGATGAACCATACCTCTACACCCTATGCAAGGATCAGATTTATAGAAGAGTGGTGGCTGAAGAAGAAGTTGAAGGAATCCTCTCACATTGCCATGGATCTTCCTATGGAGGCCATTTTGCTCCATTCAAGACTGTCTCAAAGGTGTTACAAGCTGGATTTTGGTGGCCACACATGTTCAGGGACTCACAAGACTTCATTTCAAGATGTGACTCTTGCCAAAGGAGGGAACATTACTAAAAGGAATGAGATGCCTCAAAACCCAATCCTTGAACAAGAGGTGTTTGATGTTTGGGGATTGATTTCATGGGACCTTTCCTTCTTCTTATGGCAACAAATACATCTTGGTGGCTGTGGACTATGTATCAAAGTGGGTGGAAGCAATAGCAAGTCCTACAAATGATTCAAGAGTAGTGGTCAAAATGTTCAAGAGCACTATTTTCCCAAGGTTTGGAGTTCCAAGAGTGGTCATAAGTGATGGAGGTTCACACTTCATCAACAAGGTATTTGAGAGTCTTCTCAAGAGGAATGGAGTGAAGCACAAGGTTGCAACACCCTATCACCCTCAAACAAGTGGCCAAGTGGAGGTCTCCAACAAGCAAATCAAGGGGATCTTGGAGAAGGTTGTAGGAACCAAGAGGAAGGATTGGTCAGCCAAGCTTGATGATGCCCTTTGGGCATATAAACAGCATTCAAGACTCCTCTAGGCACCACTCCCTTCAACCTTGTCTATGGAAAGTCTTGCCACCTGCCAGTTGAGCTTGAATACAAGGCATTGTGGGCTGTGAAGCTTCTAAACTTTGACATCAAGGATGCAAAGGAGAAGAGACTTCTTCAACTCAATGAACTGGATGAGATAAGGATGGATGCCTTTGAGAACTCAAGGATATACAAGGAAAAGACTAAGGCTTTCCATGACAGGCACATCCTCAAGAGAGAGTTCAAGGCAGGAGATCAAGTGCTTCTTTACAATTCTAGACTGAAGTTGTTTCCAGGAAAGTTAAAGTCAAGGTGGTCCGGTCCATTTGTGATCAAAGAAGTGAGACCTTATGGAGCCATTGTGCTTTGGGATAAGCAGGGTAATGACTTCACAGTGAATGGCCAGAGACTCAAAGAATACATGGCCACAATACCAAAGGAGGATGGGACATCAACCCCACTCTCTGATGCTCCCCTTGCCTAACCTCAAAGGAGGCAAAGTCAAGCTAGTGACTTTAAACAAGCTCACTTGGGAGGAAGTCCCATGGTTATCCTTGTAAATATGCATTAGGATTTGTTCTTTTTCAAATAAGTCACTTGGAGAATGGTGATAGCTTGGGGATGAGTGCATAAAGCTTTGAGAAGAGGTTGAATAAAAAAAATGGTTTGGAGGTTGGACCGGGTAGGGTGGACCGGGACGCCTACCGGACGGACGGCGTGCTGAACTATCGGACGGGTGCGGTGTCGGGTGAAAGCACCCGGTCGTGAAGAGGACGGACGGACGAAAGGGACAGACCGGGGAGAGGGCGTCCGGGTAGAAGAACCCGGTCGTGAAACAAGCAGAACGGACCGGGACGTGCGTCGGTGTACCCGGTCGCGAGCAATGGACGGACGGACCGGGATGCATCGTCCGGGTAACAGCACCCGGTCGTGGAGGCAGCAAGACGGACCGGGAACGACCGTCCGGGTAGGCTTGCCCGGTCGTTCTCCGTGTGACAAAGACACTCGAGCAACCCGACGACTCGCGCATGACCCGGCCGCGACCCAAGGTAAGTTTCTTCCACCTAAACCGACCCAAACCCACCTAAACCGACCCGAACACCCATCCACCCGACCCAGAAACATTTTAAAACCCTAAGCCACCCTCTCTCTCCTCACTTCATCTTCTTCCTCACATCATAATCCTCTCTAGCCTCCAAGAGCATAAATCCCCATAACTTTGTCAAATCTCAACCAAATCACAAATTTCTTTTTCCCACATCCACTCCTTCCTTCCCTAGCTCTAATTCCTTGAATCTTTTCATCTTTATCCTTCATCCAAAGCAAGGTATGGTATCTCTAAGTTCAAATTCGTAACCCTCATGAACCCTAAAAATTTGAACTTGAAATTTGAGCCTTTTCTTGCTAGATTCTTGTAAATTAGACTAGGGAATGCTTATATATCATGCTGGGTAGTTGATTTCATGGTGGAATTGAGATTAATTTGAACTTTGAAAAATTAGGGTTCATGAGATTTGGGGGTTTTTCATAAAGTGCTTGTTTTAGGTTGTTCTTGGGTTAGATTGGATGCTAGGTTGATGGAGAACTTCAATTTAGGCCATTTTAAGCTTGATTGTGCTTAATTGAGTGGTTTTGATTCTTAGAGGTTCTTTTTGCTCATAAAAAAAAAAAAAAATTTGAGCATGAGAATTCTCTAAGTTGTTCTAAAGCCTTTTGCTTAAAAGTTTGTTTCTTGTGAGCATTTGATCATTGGAGTTGTAATTCATATGCTTTTGATCATATTCCTCATATTGAAAGCTTTTTCCTTCTCAAGCTTACTCTTTTCCAAGGTCTAAAGTTTCAGGTACCAATGGGGCGAAAGAATGAAGCTGATCTTGAAGTTGAGAAGCAAGAGCGTGCAGCAAGACACACTGCTCAGTTTGGGAAATCTTTGGGTTCACAGCCTGGTTCAGAGGAAGAGCGCCGCCAGCAAGCCTTGGCTCTGCTAAGGAAGAAGGCACAATCCAAGAAAGAAGGAAGAGAGTTGTGGTTGATAAGAGTGTGGCTGAAAGTGCTCACAAGCAAGCCAAGAAAGATGGGAAGAAAGTTGTTGCTGATAAGAGTGTGGCTGATGGTGCTCACAAGCAAGCCAAAAGGGATGGAAAGAGATTAGCTGTTGGAGACAATGGGGCTGATGGTACTCACATGCAGGCTTCTCCAAAGAGAGCTAAGGCACCAAGAAATTCTGGTGTGGGAGCTCTTGTGATTGAAAAGACAAGTAACAAAGGTGATCATACCCGTGCTCACACTATGAGGGCTATGACTCCACCTAGGAGAACACCAGACCCTGTGCAAGAAGTTGTAGAGAGCCTTAACCAGCACAACAAGGAAGAGAAGTTGGCAAGGGCTAGAGCAAAGAAGCAAGGCAAGAAACCAATGATTGCAGAAAATGAAGGTGAAGAGGATGAGATATCTTCTAATGATGAGCATGCTGATCCTAAATCAAGGTATGACAAGAGGGATAGGTCCAAGACACCTACTGAAGATGAGCTGCTAGACTTTTGAGGAATGGCATTGCTTGGGTCCCCACCAGATTTGTTCATAAGATGATTTTGCAAGAGCTGTACCTTGATGATGATGTTGAAGAAATGCTTAAGCACATGAAGGTGGGCAGCCTCTATTCAGCAGCTTACCCCACTCACAAAGAAGTCTCTTGCCAATTCTTGGCTACACTAGAAGCAACTTTTCACACTTCCAAGCATACACAGCAAGGATGGGGAGAGATCAAATTCAAGATTGAGGGTGAGGTGTACTCCATGTCTTTCAAAGAGATTAGTGAAGTTCTTGACCTTGAGGATCAGAAAACCCTTCACTTCCAACACTCAAGACAGCCCCTAAGGAGAAGACCATTGCTGAATCAATGTGGACCTTATTGACAGGACAAGGAAAAGGGGCCAAAAGAAGGAGAAGAATGGAGCTATTAGGCATCCCACTATGCTACCTCCACAGGTTGCTTAACCACACCCTCTTCCGAAGAAGGAAGTAGGGAATGTTGCTGGAGACGAGTTGAGATTCCTTCACCAAACCGCCCGCCACTTTGTTTCCTCTCCTCAGCTCCCTAGTGTCCCGGATGATTTCTACTCAGAGTTTGGTATGGTTGGTTTCTTGTACAGCCTCATGCACTACAAGAGCTGGGCTTGGACAAACCGTGACTCAGACCTCAGATTGGTATTGGTGGCTGGATAACCCCATTAATAGCTTACCAAGGGATTGATTTGGGTGAAGATGGAATAAGTCCTACTTTCTTGGATGGAGCTTACCTAAGGAAGGCTCAATTTCTAAGTGGACGATTTAAAGGAGATGTGTCTACTCTTACTCAAGGGTGGCAAGAAGGCTGAGCTGCTTCCTAGCCCACAACTCACTTCCTTGAGCACTACAAGAGACATCAGCTTTGACATCAGTGAGGAACACCTCCTTAGGAGTCATGGACCCTTTCCCTGTGAACATTCCCAAAGGTGATAAGGATGCAAGCAAGCAGAATGCTTATGAAGAGGAGTACACCAGAAGCACCACTGCTCATCTTTTTGGCCCTCCTCGTTACAAGCTTGAGCATTGCACCAGTGTCCTGCCCTTGGACCCCACGCCAGGCTCATGACCACATTAAAATCCTCCAGAGGTGGAACAAGGCTCAAGATAGGACCATTTTCAAGCTCACCAACAAGTGCAAAGAGCTGAAAAGGACTGTGAAGAGGCAAGCTGAAGTTTCAGCCCGTTATTGAAGAAAGTGGCTGATGTTCTAGCTAGGGGCTGTAGCTGGCTGCAAGGCTGAGGACTTTGATCTTGATGCTCTCAATGCACCCCCTCCTCAGCCACTTATTGACTCCTCTGCACCACAATCCAGCAAGCAAGCTCTCCGCCGTTTGAGGAACCCTTACATCGCCCCATCCGAGTCCGAAACAAGTCACCATCCCTAAGCACCACTGCTGATGAAGATGACTCTGAGGGAGAGGCATCAGCCTCATCCCATGCTCCATAGAGGTACTCCAACACCCTATCATTGTATATACCATTCATCATTTCATTTAGTTTTATTTTTCTTTCTTTGGGCCCTTCTCCACATTTAACAAACACAGAGACTGTGTGAATTAAGTGTGGGGGAGGTGCCAAGTTGCTGATCATCTTGTGTTTTATGTCATAAGCATGCATTTGTAGATAGTTATTGCATAGAAAAGCCATAAAAATTTGAAAAATTTGAAAAGCACAAAAGAATCATGTAGTTGCATTAGGATTGAGTCTAGATCATTCACTTGCATAAAAAAAGAGAAAATCATCATATAGGTTGCATCATGCATAAGGGGACAAGGATGATATTTGCCTTGAAAAGATGCTCATGCTAAGTTCTTAAAGTTATACCCTTTATAAGCATAGTAAGTAGCTTGAGCAATCTTAGGATAGCTTGTAAACTTTTGCCTTGAAATCTCTTCCTAAAGCTTATTTGATTGATTGATGCTATCTCTTTGAAGTTTGCTCCTGTCATATTTAGACTCTAAGTCTCTTGCTCATGGTCCCTTGTGTACTAAGCCATGGATAGAACACTTGAGTTGTCCCTCCCATTCTTTGCCTATCTTTTTGGACAAGCTCAAGTGGCACTCCACACCCTAAAACCCTTACCTCCTTTCAAGCTTTCATTATTTGTTGAGTGAGGCCTTCTTTGGAAAGCTTTACATGTGCATAATGTTGAGAGTATTGGGAACGACAATGCTTGGTCTCCATTTTAGCTAGATTAGACACTCATAATGTCTAGCTTCTAGGATGGGGGTGAGTGTTGTATGGTATGATCTTGGGAAAGTGAAAGGTTTATGAAAGAAAAGGTTGACTCATGGGACTCTAAAGTTATAAGTGATTAAGTCTAGAAGGGATAAGAGGAATTAAAGATTGTAAGCTCTAAGTTGTTAAAAAGTCTTGGCCCCATAAAAAAAAAAAAAAGAAAGAAAAGAGAAGAAGAAAAAAAATAATAATGAAAAGGGGGCTAGCAATGTCTAGAAAGAGCTGAAAAGAGTTTAAAATGTGAAAATTCCCTTGTAGACTTCATTAAGAAAGAGTTTCAAATGAGAAAATATCTTGAGTATTTGGGGGGAATCTTTGGGTGAGAGATGTGAGTGGTATTTTGGCATTGGGAATAAGGATGTAATTTATATATTTGGGGAAAGGGTAGAACAATGGAGATTGAGCATTGTATGCATGAGTTGATCCCTTTCTTAGATATATTATGTGCAATGTCAAGGCTACTTGTTTTGAGAGTGAACCACCCCTTGAAAGATCCCTTTGAACCCCTTGTTTCACTTGAATAAAACCTTCTACCACCAAACCAAATGACTTAGACCATTTGACCATTTGCAAGAAGTATTTTGAGTTTGCTTAATGATTGTTAGATGGAAAATGGAATTGTGGGTTGTGGATTCATGTTGAGTAAGTGTAGG
The DNA here is from genome assembly GCA_016432835.1 of Brassica nigra. NCBI lineage: Eukaryota > Viridiplantae > Streptophyta > Magnoliopsida > Brassicales > Brassicaceae > Brassica > Brassica nigra. The sequence goes on from CM028246.1 coordinate 22,389,297, forward strand.
GATCAAAGGAGTTAAGATAGGCCTTGTTAAGTTAGAGTTGGATTGAGTTTTGCTCCTGCTACTTGGTATGTTTATACAACGTTATCAAGTTGAGAACTAAGAAGAGCATTCTTTTGGCAATGAGTCCCCTCCTTCAAACCTCTCCTCCTTAGTCCTTACTAGTTCACTTGTGGACAAGTAAAGGACTAGTGTGGGGGAGTTGATGTCTTGCATATTTTCATGTATTTAGCCATCTTTTTATTGCATTCCTTTAGTTATAGGCTTAAGTTTAGGCTTGTCTAGGATCATTTTGCATTCATTTGTCCCTATCAGGTGTTGGAGTATGTTTTGGTGAGATTTGAGGTGTTTGGAGACCTTATGACCCAAAAGAAGTGAAGAATCAAGATTGGCTATTAGAAGAAGTAAAACCAAGAGAAGAGGTTAGGCCGGTAGCCTTGACCGGCTACACACCCGGACGATGAAGACTGCTGGACGGCCGGAGACATGTCCGCACGCACCCGGATGGAAGAACAAGGCGTCCGAGCCGAGACATCCGGGAGGCACGTCCGGGTAGAGCACCGGACGATAAAGATTGATGGACGGCCGGGAGATGCGTCCGGTACATGCATCCAGATGGGTGAACAAGACACATCCAAGCTAAGGACGACCGGGTGGCCTGTCCGGCTAGGAGTACCGGTCGTGAAGAAGGTACTGGTGACCGGGTGAGGCGACCGGGAGAGACGGACGGCGTGGAACCCGGACGAAGCAAAGAACGCGGCCAGCTTGGACGGCCGGGTAACCTAGACCGGGTTGGATGGTGTTGCTGCTACCCGACCGAGTTTTGTGCCTCTTTCCTATTGGTTTAGACCCATCTAGCTTAAGGGCTTTTTAGTAATCTTAATCTATGTTTCTAGGGCTTTTAAGCCTAACTATAAGTACCCTTATTATCCCTAATGTGGGACTTATCTCATTTTCTATCTAAGAACACATAAACCTCTTGAGTAAAGTTTCATCTTGATTCATAATCTCATCTTGTCTTTGTGCTCTTGATTGTTTGATTTCATATCCTTTCTTTCTCTATATGTTTAAGCTTGAATCTCTCATGGGTTTAAGAGTAAGCATGTGGATTAGTGAGTAGATCCTTCTAAGATCCATGGGTTAGGGTGATAGAGAGTGATTAAGTTAGATCCAAGGTGTTTAGTGTTTGATCTATCATTTCCTTGCATAGATTTGGTGTTTTTAAAGCTATATTTGAGTTGGCCTCTCAAACATAGAGCTATAGGCATTTCATGCCCGAAAGGTGTTCTATGAAATGCCTGAACCAACTCATCTATGCTTTTAGCTTACTTTGCCTAAGAGATTAGTTGTCAAAGAAGCTAGGATTGCTAATAGATTCATTCTCCTTGTTTGCTTTGATCATTACAGCCAAAGAGATTTGGTGTACTTGGGTGATCATTGCAAAAGAGCATCCATCTAGAGATAGAGCTTCCTTAGTTTTGTTGTCTAGGCATAAGGATTAGATTGATTGAAAAGTTAGCATCTTGGATTGAAGCTTAATCATTTGATATCAAGTACCTATACTCATGGGTCTCACTCTCCTCATAAGAAAGAAAGTTTTACCTTTTGTTACATTTTGCTTATTGTTTTAGTTTAATCATCATCCTCTCTAATCATTGCATTTAGATTGAGCATAGGCTTGCATTCCCTCTGTTTCATTGTCACTTAGGACTGGTTCGACAATCTTATATACTACATCATTTGATTAGAACCCTAGAAAAGTTCTTTCATCAGTGCTCGTCCTCATGGTAAATTTCTGCGGTAGCCAGAGCTTGTCGCACCAGCTCTGGGATGAGGATTTGCGGCTTGGTTCAGAGATCGAGTATTCCAATAGAGGAGAGAATACGCTGCACATCGTCGTCAAGACCAAGCTGGGAGAGGGTCGGAGGGTGCATGTACAGCGTCGGCTGGATGTCAATGGCGAGGAGAGCGTTGTAGGCCTTTGCTTTTTCTTTGTCCCACCCTTCGACATTGACATCAAAGAGCCTTGGGTCCTCAATGTCGATTGCTACACCTTCCTGCTCCAGAGGCCATGGGTACGTTGGGCTGGGTTCGGCCATGGGTGTCGATTGGTTCGCAGTTTGCCTCAATGCTCTCTGGGCGATGTGCTTGGTGCGGACCTGCGAGAAAGAACAGCCATAGACAGATCAGTACTATTTGTGGGTTGGTTAGAAAAGATGGATCCAAAAACCATTCTCAATATAACCGCATCCAATTCTCAATATAACCGCATCCAATCTATTCCAAACAACCACATCGAACAAAACAAATCCAAATCGAATAATTCGCTGTTCTAGAGCAATTAATATCAAAATCAATCGGATCAAAACCATTCATATTCTCACAAAGTCGATTTCTTGTAACTAGAATCTATCAAGTATAGTTCCAAAATCGAAATGAGAGTGACCCCAAAATCGCGATTTACAATGCGATGCTGGAAGAGAGTTGAGTTGCTTACCTTGGGTGCCATCGATAGATTCAACTGCAAAGACAAACCAATCCCTAGAAGATCCAAGAGGTGAGAACTTAAAATCGAAAAGATGAAGTGAGAAAATGGGGAGTTTTCGATTTAGGATTCTTGGGGAGTTCCTTTGCGGCGAGAAAGAGATAGTGGGGAAGTGGGGTGAGTTGGCCTTAAATAGGCGAACCTAACCGCTTCCTTTTCCCCCTTTCTTTTTTTTTTAATATATTTTTATTTCCAATTAATTTTTTTTTTGGTTCCGAGAACTTACTTGAGAACAGTCGGTGGAGCGGTTGTTCCAGTTACGGAACAGGCACCAGAGTGTTCTCCTGGAAAGGGCTCGGGTTTTCTTGGTTTTGTACCTGCAAGTTAGTTCCTTAAAAGATAAAGACAGAAAGAAACGATATGTACACTTACTAGTGGGTTGCCTCCCACCAAGGGCTTGGTTTAAGTCACTGGCTTGACTTTAGTGAGCCAATTAGGCTTGAGAGGGATCTCTTAAGGGTATTTCTACACCTTCAGCGATGGTTGTGTCAGAAAGATAAGGCTTGCGGCGCTGACCATTAACAACAAACTCTCCTCCTCTTGTGTCCAGCAACAGAACAGCTCCAAAGGGACAGACTTCCTTGAAGGTGAAAGGTCCAGACCATCTGGATTTAAGCTTTCCAGGGAACAGCTTGACCCTAGAGTTGAAAAGTAAAACCTGATCATTCGGAGCAAAGCTTCTGCTGATGATCCGTTTTTCATGGAATGCCTTGGTCTTTTCCTTGTAGATCTTAGAGCTTTCATAGGCCAGATGCCTAATTCCTCTAACTCATGGATCTGGACTGTTTGCCTCTCCTTAGCGGGTTTGATGTCGAAATTCAGTAATTTAACAGCCCAAGCTGCCTTATACTCTAGCTCCACAGGGAGGTGGCACGCCTTGCCATAGACCAAATGATAGGGAGTGGTCCCTAAAGGTGTCTTGTAAGCTGTTCCGTAGGCCTAGAGAGCATCGTCAAGCTTGAGCGACCAGTCCTTACGTGTGGTATTGACTGTTTTCTGCAAGATGTTCTTGATCTCTCTGTTGGAAACTTCCACTTGGCCACTTGTTTGGGGATGATAGGCGGTTTCCGCCTTGTGTTTTACACCATTCTTTCTCAGAAATCCTTGGAACACCTTATTGATGAAGTGAGTTCCCCCATCGCTTAATGACCACCCTAGGTACTCCAAACCTTGGAAAGATGATGGAGTTGAACATCTTGGTCACCACACGTGCGTCATTAGTTGGGCTGGCAATCGCTTCTACCCACTTGGAAACATAATCCACCGCAACCAGTATGTATTCATTCTTTTGAGAAGGTGGGAATGGTCCCATGAAGTCGATCCCCCAGCAGTCGAACACCTCAACTTCCAAGATGTTGTTCTGAGGAATTTCATTCTTCTTACTGATACTCCCCATTCTTTGGCATGCATTGCATCGTGATATGAAAGCGTGGGCATCCCTGAACATAGTAGGCCACCAAAAAACGGCTTGGAGGACCTTGGAAACTGTTTTGAAGGTGGCAAAGTGACCAGCATAGGAAGAACCGTGACAGTGATAAAGGATTCCTGGAATATCAGCCTCTGGAACACACCTTCTGAAGATCCCGTCTTTGCACTGCAAATATAGATATGGCTCGTCCCAAAAGTAGTGCCTTGCTTCCCTCAGAAATTTCCTCTTCTCATTTCCAGTGAACTTCAAAGGTACTTTCTCAGCTGCCAGAAAGTTGGCAATCTCAGCAAACCATGGAAGATTTGGATATTGCTTATGGATCACTGCAGCGAAGGATTCGTCTACACGGGAACAGTTCTTGCTGACGGTGAATGACTGTTCCGTGCTGCACAGACCAATCGCATTGACGTATTCCACTGGGTGTTCCTCGTCAAGAGCTGTCTCATCTGTGACTTTCATCCTGGGAAGATGGTCTGCCACTCCGTTATCAACCCCTTTCTTGTCTCTTATGTCTAGATCGATCGAATTCTTGGAGTAAAAGAATCCATCTTAAGAGACACGGTTTAGCATCCTTCTTCGTGAGCAGGTACCTCAAAGCTGCATGGTCCATGTGTACGATCACCTTAGATCCAACTAGGTAGGATCTGAACTTCTCAAACGCGAAGGAGCTCCTTTTCTGTAGTTGCATAGAGACACTGAGCTTCATCCATTGTTCTGCTCGCATAGTATCTCACGTGCAGCTTCTTGTCCTTCCGCTGGCCAAGAACTGCTCCCTGCAAAGTCACTCGCATCTGTCATGATCTCAAAAGGAAGGTCCCAATCTGGCGGCTGGACAATCAGTGCACTGACTAGAGCTCCTTTGATCGTGTGGAATGCGGCTAGACAGTCGCTGTCAATATCGAACCGGGTCTCCTTGCAGAGCAGCCTAGTGAGTGGTCTTACGATTTTCGAGAAGTCTTGGATGAACCTCCTGTAGAAACCAGCATACCTTAAAAAGCTTCTAATTCCCTTCACTGTAGTCGGTGGCTGCAGACTCATCATAACCTCGATCTTTGCCTTGTCCACTTCGATAACTTTCTCTGATATCTTATGTCCCAGAACAATCCCATCTCTGACCATGAAGTGGCATTTCTCCCAAATCAGCACTAGATGCTTCTCCTCGCACCTCTTCAGAACCCTGCACAAGTTTGACAAACATACATGAAAGGAGCTTCCATAGACGCTGAAATCGTCCATGAAAACCTTCATTATGTCTTTGATTAGTTCAGTAAAAATCGACATCATGCAGCGTTGGAAGGTCGCTGGAGCATTGCACAAGCCGAAGGGCATCCTTCTGTAGGCGTATGTTCCGTATGGGCATGTGAACGTCGTCTTCTCCTGATCGTCTGGGTGGATGGGAATCTGAAAGAAACCTGAATAACCATCTAAAAAGCAATAGTAAGTGTGGTTAGCCAATCTTTCAAGCATCTGATCAATGAAAGGAAGTGGAAAGTGATCCTTGCGAGTCGCAGCATTCAGTTTACGGAAATCAATGCATATGCGATGACAAGTCACTGTTCTAGTAGGGATTAATTCATTCTTGTCAATTGTTATGACAGTGATTCCTCCTTTCTTAGGCACTACATGAACAGGGCTAACCCACTTACTATCAGATATGGCATAGATTACACCAGCTTCTAGAAGTTTCATTATCTCTTTCTTTACAACATCCTTTAGATTTGGGTTTAACCTCCTCTGGTGTTCTACAGAAGTCATCGATTCATCTTCTAGGTGTATTCTATGCATTGTGGGAACCGAAATTCGCACTGTCAATTTTCGATGAACAAATATGGAGGAAAACCGAGTTAACCCGATCTTCCTTGAAGGTCCGAATTCTCTGCGTAATCACTTTAGGATCGATAAAAGATAAATAGCAAGATAAGAATGAATGGTCGCTCAGAGGCGTTTTATTAGTTAAAAAGTATGAGTACAAGATTTCTCCGAGAGGAGTAGAGATATGCTAACTATCGGAACAACAGAACAATACGCGGCCAAGACGTTGTGGGAACCGAAATTCACACCTTCGATTTTAATGAATAAAAACGGAGGAAAGCCAAGTTAACCCGACTTTCCCTAAAGGTCCGGATTCTCTGCGACAGCCAACGACAAGTGACCGAATAAATGCGAAAAAGGTTTTGTTAAGATTTGGGACTGAACCTTAAGAAAGGCTGCCTACGTACCCCTGTCGAGAATCAAGTCGGACGTAGTTCAGTTTAGAAAGAATTGAACAAGAGATCGAACCGTCTGGGCGGGTTCGTCTAGTATGAGCGTTTGTCATAGAAACAGGCATGTCGAAGATAACGCCTAGGGTTTCTATGTGCGGAGCTCTGAAGTAAAAGAATTGTCCGATCCTTCCGATAGGAGCGGAGATCTGCGGAGAAGATAAAACTAGAACAAGAGGCGGCCAGACGTTCTAAGTCCTACCTCGCTGGCCTAACCACCTAAGTTCTAAGTTCTCTAAGCTAGCAAGAGTACTCTAAGTCTAGATTCTAGGATCAGATCCTCTTCTCCTCTGCTCTTGCTCTCCTTATATACTCACTCCTAGGTCGGTTTGCCTTAGGATGATGGACCTCGCCTTTGGGCCCAAGTTTATCTCTTCAGGAAATATTCTATTTTCGTTGATCTTCGTAATTATCCTCGAGTTTTCCCCTATTTTCCGGTGACTTGATGTTTATCCGATGTTCGGGAAATTGGATAAACCGCCATAGTCTGATTGGGCCTGAGTCCTTAAAATCGTAAGTAAGTCTGTGGATTTGTCTTAAGTCGTTGAACGTTTTATACGATTTCTCGGAAAGACTATCTTTCTCGTGAAATAAACCGTATAGCCTAAAGGATCGATGTTAATTCCGAAGCCGTGATATCCTCTACGAGAAATCCAACCTTTCTAATCTTTGTCGTAAAACATCGAGGATGATTCCAATCGAGATGTTAATTCCAGAGCCGCGATCGTGATCAAACCCACGAGGATTGATCCAAGCAAGCCAAGATGGGATCAGACCGAGCATGATGGGACCAAGACCTGGACGAGGACCGAGACCAGGACGAGGACCGTCGACCGGCGCCAGGGGGCTTGCCGCCGGCGCCAGGCCGCTTTGGACGCTTTGCCGCCGGGCGCCAGGCCGCCGCGCCAGGCCGCTTGCGATTTTGCCGCCGGCGCCAGGCGGTTTACGGACGCTTTGCCTCCCGCCAGGGCTTGCCAAGCCGGCCTTATGGACGCTTCCGCCGGGCCAGGCTTGCCGCGGGGTTCCGGGCCGTCGTAAGGGAAAACTTTGAGTTTGGAAGGATCTTTAGCCGTAGATTTCGAGATAACCGCTTTCGACCTCACCGAGAGTGGATATTCTAATTTTGAGAAAATCTCGTATAACTTCTTTCAAATTATCCGAGACTTTTTGTTTCAAGAAATACTTTTCAGAGACTTTCAGTCATTGATTCCGTCGTGACCGATTTTGACCCCAACAGTTAGCCCCCCAGCTCGTTAGAACCTTCGTGATGTTCTTGCGAGCGATAAGACATGTCAGGTAAGATAGGCGGAATTAATGGTTAAAAGGCTCCGTTGAAAGTGGTAAGATTGGGGCTGCGCCTTTCGAAGGCTGCCTACGTACCCTTGTTGTAGGGATCAAGCCTTCCGTAGTTTGTTTTGGAGTTTAAGACCCTTGTGATCTGTTTTACCAGCGAGACTTATATGGTCTGGTTATGTGTCATGAGTGACTTTCGAGCATGATGCTGTTGATGTATTTGTTTTGGTCTGGGCTAGAGGCCATTATGTGTTTTTCGATTTTTTATGAACTTCAGTTTTTTCGAAGTATGAGAAAGAGGGTGTGAGTTTTCATCTCCTTCCTAGTTCCCTGATGATCACCGTACCTATTGTTTGCATAAAGCGAGATTTTCCGCGGTTTACCGATTTACAAGAAAAGTTCGTGAAACGAATAGGCTTAAGTGAAGAGACAAATTTTTGGATCTCGTATACCATACTATGTATGTGAGATGTCAAGATCCAGCGTGGCTGAGTTTAGGGCAAGACCTAGGTTTACTCGACTGAGGCTTTGCATGACAAATCGGCTTTCTTTTCTGCTTTGCGATTTTAACCTGACTCGTACCGTTTAAAATCCGCGAATTGTTGCCGGCTTATATGATTTGTCTAGGCGTGAGTCGAGCTACTTACTTTACGAAGAGCTAAACCAAAGAGTTCGTTTGGTTGTGATCAGCAACAAAGAAATGATGCCAGTTTAGAGGCATGTTACCGTTTAGAGGTGTGTTTGTATGTTTTGAGTTCTAGAGACGAGGATTTCGCCGAACGTTTTGAGGAAAAGAATGTCCTTCGAGCGCTAGCGACGCCTCACAGCGCCGAAGGTCGAAGTTTTCCTGCCGCATTTCATGGTTGAAATGTTCGCGGCTTGAGATGTTTTGCGAATGTTCGCAGCCAGAAACTGTTGTTTCGGTTTGGACGCAGAACCAAGGGGTTGCGTAAGTTTGACCCAGGGAGAAGCGTCTACATTCACAGTGCTTCGTGAAGTATTGGCCTTCCGGGATTTGATTGTATATATTAAGGATGACTCATATAACTCTTGGAGCCTTGTCACGAGTGTTTCTTTTCATGCCGTGTTTACAGGGCGTATAGAACTTAATCGATTGACGATAAGTTAAAATCTTCCGTTAACCATATGGTTGTTATGACTGAGTTTTGGTATGAAGAGTTTATCATATGATTTCCGATTTTGGGTTATACGACAAATTGCTTGCGTAATAGTCACTTGGCATTCTATGAACTAATCGTGGATTGTTGTTTTTAACTGTTAAGTAATTGGAGCGGTGGTTGCTCAGTAGCTTTGGATTGGCATGGAGGCTAGATTCAGCCGTATCGCCAAGGAAGTTGTTGGTAAACGATCAGACCATGACCCTTATTAAGGTTATGTTAGTTTACGATTGTCCTTAATGGGGATGCCGAATTCAGGTCCGGGCTTTACGGAAGGGCGTAGTTGGCCGAGGGCCAAATAACGTTTGCCGAGATAGACATGCCAAGCATAGCGGAGTTTTCTGAGTTATGGCTGATGGCTTTTAGAAACGATCTTCCACTTTAGGTCTCAGTTATACGATGAATGGTTCGTTTAAATTCTTTTTTGTTGCATGAAAATCGTTTCATTTCATCCGGGGAAATAGTTTAAGGGATCGACGCAGGACACGTGCGGGTTCGCGGATTATTTCCTGCCGGACGTGAACCGGGGAGTGAAAGCAGGAGCCAGAAACCTTGTGGAGCAAAAACTGTCTATGAAAGTTACCCGTTGGACCCATTATGTTTATTTTATGAAAGTTGCTTTGTATGAATTGACTCGACCATAGAGAGGATTTTTCGTAAAAGTGATGTAAGAGGGGGTTTTTGTAAAGGTAACTGAGAGTGTTTCTCACAAATTACTTGCATATTTGAGACCATGGATTATGTTTTCCTCATTCACTTTTGCGCATCGCGGTCGCTTTGCATGAGACCGATCATGTTTTTTTCCATAGGCTGTTTTGTTTAAAATATTCTTGTTATAGGAAAGTAATGGATGACCGGTTTCATGGAGATAGAAAATCGCAGATTGTCAAAGTAGCGATGTTTCCGCGGATTGCACGGGAGATGTTTCCGCTATGATTTCGACCTTTGGACGAAAGCTGCTTCGAATTACTCACGGAGTTTTACCAAGGTTATTTCGTTATTTTCGTAGTTCACTGTCGCTATTAGTCTGACGTTGGTACACGCTTCTAGTCGCGAAGTTTGCGGCAGAGACGACGTAGAGTTTTCAAGACTATGTTTGTAACGGTTGGGCTATGCCGCTAGCGTTTTTTAGACGAATCATGCTGAAGCAAAAAGTTTTCGAAGATGGGATTATACGGGTATAGTATACGCACCTACTTCCCTTTTCTTTTTACGAAAGAAAACGGGTTAGCCGTTCTTCCGGCTTGGCTTGTGTTTTTCTTTAGGAAGCGGGATGAGTATGCTTTAGAACGCTGCGATCGCTCGGTTTTGAGAGACTAGATCGGTTTGCATGTTCTGCCTGGACAATCAAGGAACGATGGAACAAGACTGGAAATTTTGCCTAAGACTCAGCTTGCTAGACTATCCACCTAGGTCCTAAGTTCCCTAAATTCTACGGCAGTTTTCAAGACGTTGTTGTTCCTGTCGTACGAAAAATTAAAACCTTTACAAAATTTTATAAGTCAGACATACCTTAGTCTCATCGATGATTCGAGATTGCCCTTCTTCCTCCTTCTTCTTCATTTGTCTTCTGAACTGTGTTTCACCTTCCTAGTGATAGTTTTACGAGAAGGAATGTGTATTCCACCGAAGGTTTTTTTAGGCGTTTCGGAATGGCCACTTTCGATTCTACGTCAAAGGACTTCGAAAAGTCTGATACTGAATTTCGTATGAATTGATTTTCGATGAAATCCTGATGAGAATATCGGAGCGAACGAGAGATATCAACGTCTAAGCTCATGTCTCCGTTTCTTTGTACTTCCCTAATTTGACAGGCGCTTTGTATATTGTTGAAAAGTCTATCAAGCGCTATGAATAGATGTTTCCGACTCAACGTGGCAGAATCAGATTGCGTTTTATGTACCAAAGGGATTTTACGAAATCGTTGAAACAAAAGAAGGAGAAGTAGGCTAAGAGGGAGCACAGGACAGGATGTCATTCGGGTGAGGTTCTTAGTTCGTCAAGCCATGGGCGAACAGGTCAAGTCTCAGACTTTTGTTTTTGATATGATTTTGTTTGACTTTACGAATGATGTTTCGTAAAATATTGCGAGTTTGATCTTACGGAAGTTGTTTCCGTAAGATGTTACCAATTTAATATCCGACACTCTCGCCTGGAGAGCTGTAATTTTGTTCTTAAACTTAATCAGAAATTCTCTCGTTTCCGTAGGATTGATCCAAAGGAGTTTTGAGTAGTTTTCCGAAAGTAAGCTTAGCGGATAAAAGTCGAGAGTTTGCAATGGCGCAAAAATTTTTAGATTTCAGAAAACGCCTTAGTTAACCAGTTTAGGTTTTGAGTAGGTTTATAAAATCAACTCTGTTCTTCTCAAACTGGTCAAGAAGGACCAAGCTGGCAATATTGCAAATTGGTCGAGAGAGACCGAGCTTGTCGGGAGCTGGTCAGACAGACCGAACTTGTCTATGGGGACAGTCGGAGTTTTGGCCTCCCTTGGGTGGTTCGGACGGTTGGGAAGCATTGGTAAGCTCTTTTCCGCTTCGTCGTTGGCTTCCGAGTTGTTCGAAGAAGTACGGCAGTGGGAATTGGTGACCTGATTTGCCGTGCTTCTATTCCGCGAGTAATCCAGGGTTTCCCAAGGTTTCGAGGAGAATAAGTTTTATTTTTCCGAGAGGTTCTCGAAGAAACGTTTTGTAGAAACCTTGCTCGCTATGCATTTAACTTGGTAACAAGACGAATTTTGAGGTTTGATAGATTTTTCGTGCTCTTCCTGTGACGGGAAGCCCGCTAGGTTTTGATTTTCTCGAGCACCGCGGCGCTTCGTAGCGCTGGCCGTAGGAACAGTCGCTGGAGTTGTTTTACCATCGCTGACGAAATTGCAAGTTTTTCGCTCATATTTCCGACATTGGTTTGATCTGCGGCGGCCGTGATGAGTAAGAGTAATCCGTCCCTCCTTCTAGCCAAACTGTGGGAACCGAATTCACACCGCCGATTTTAATGAATAAAACGGAGGAAAGCCAAGTTAACCCGACTTTCCTGAAGGTCCGGATTCTCTGCGACAGCCAACGACAAGTGACCAATAAATGCGGAAAAGGTTTTGTTAAGATTTGGGACTGGACCTTAAGAAAGGCTGCCTACGCACTTTCGAGGATCAAGTCGGACGTAGTTCAGTTTAGAAAGAATTGAACAAGAGATCGAACCGCCTGGGCGGTTCGCCTAGTATGAGCGCTTGTCATAGAAACAGGCATGTCAAGATAACGCCTAGGGTTCTATGCGCGGAGCTCTGAAGTAAAAGAATTGTCCGATCCTTCCGAGGAGCCGAGATCTCATGAGAAGATAAAACTAGAACAAGAGGCGGCCAGACGTTCTAAGTCCTACCTCGCTGGCCTAACCACCTAAGTTCTAAGTTCTCTAAGCTAGCAGGAGTTCTCTAAGTCTAGATTCTAGGATTTTCGGATCCTCTTCTCCTCTGCTCTTGCTCTCCTTATATACTCACTCCTAGGTCGGTTTGCCTTAGGATGATGGACCTGCCTTTGGGCCCAAGTTTATCTCTTCAGGAAATATTCTATTTTCGTTGATCTTCGTAATTATCCTCGAGTTTACCCCTATTTTCCGGTGACTTCATGTTTATCCGATGTTCGGGAAATTGGATAAACCACCATAGAATGATTGGGCCTGAGTCCTTAAAATCGTAAGTAAGTCTGTGGACTTCTCTTAAGTCGTTGAACGTTTTATACGATTTCTCGGAAAGACTATCTTTCTCGTGAAATAAATCGTGATAGCCTAAAGGATCGATGTTCGAAGTTAATCGATCTTGTTTTACACAATATCCTCTACGAAAAATCCAACCTTTCTAATCTTTGTCGTAAAACATCGAGGATGATTCCAATCGAGAGATGTTAATTCCGTAGCCGTGATCGTATCAAACCCACGAGGATTGATCCAAGCAAGCCAAGATGGGTTCAGACCGAGCATGATGAGCCCAAGACCAGGACGAGGACCTAGATCAGGACGAGGACCGCCGACCGGCGCTGGGGCTTGCCGTGCCAGGCCGGTTTGCGTGACGCTTTGCCGCCGGCGCCAGGCCGGCTTATGGACGCTTTGCCGCCGGCCAGGTCGCTTTATGGACGCCGCGGCGCCAGGTGGCTTATGGACGCTTTGCCGCCAGAGGACTTGCTGCGCCAGGCCGGTTTATGGACGCTTGCCGCCGGGCGCTGGCTTGCCGGCGCCAGGGGTTCTCTGCCGACCGTGGGTTCTCCGTCGCCCGATCTTTCCCCGCTACCGCTCGTATGGGAAATCTTTGAGTTTGGAAGGATCTTTAGCCGTGATTTTGAGATAACCGCTTAACCTCACCAGAGTGAATATTCTAATTTTGAGAAAATCTCGTATAACTTCTTTTCAAATTATCCGAGACTTTTTGTTTCAAGAAATACTTTTCAGAGACTTTCAGTCATTGATTCTGTCGTGACCGATTTTGACCCCAACAGACGTCCTGAGCCTTGCCGTAGTAGTCTAACCACCTAAGTCCTAAGTTCTCTAAGCTAGCAGGAGTTCTCTAAGTCTAAAATCTCGATTCTCTCTCTTCTCCCCAGCCCTCCTTATATAGTCACTTTAGGTTGGTGGCCCGTTTATTCGCCTTTGGGCCCAAGTTTATCTCTTTTGGAAATATTCCATTTTCCGTCGATCTTCGTAGTTATCCTCGAGCATTGAAATTTATCTGCGGAAACTTAACATTTATCCTACTTTAATTAGTTAGGATAAATTGTCATAGCTCTTATTGGGCTTGGGTCTCCAAAATCGTAAGTGAGCCCATGGACAAACCTCAAGCCCTCGAACGTTTACGATTTCTCGGAACGATTATCTTTCCGCAAAATAAATCAGATAGCCTAAAGAATCGATGTTCGAGTTGATCGTCCTTGTTTTACACGATACATTTTGTGGAAAACCATCTTTCCTAGCTCTAGTTGTAAAACTTCGGGATAACTCCATTGAGTTGAACCGAGAACGCTCGTCCATAGCTAAGGTGCTTTGACTTCACGGAAACCACGAGGTGCGCGATCTAAATCGGACGAAGCTGGGAACAGACTGATGCACCGGCGCCGGCCAGCACGGCGAAGCCGCACTGGCCGAGGCCAGCACAGAGGGTTGGCACCGGGCCAGCACTGGCGAAGCTGGCATCCGGCTGGGCCAGCATAGCGAAGGGCGCCGCCGAGGCCAGCACGGGCGAAGCCGGCACCTGGCGCCCGGGCCAGCACGGGCGAAGTCGGCGCGCCCAAGGCAAGCCAGCACGAGCGGCGCCAGGTGCCCGGCAAGCATCGGGTAAGCCGGGCGCCCGGTGCCAGCATCGGCGAGCCGGCGCCGCCGTGCCAGCACGGGCGAAGCCGGGGCGCCAGTGCCAGCACGGCGAAGCCGGCACCTGGCGCCGTGCCAGCATCGGCGAACGGCGCCGCCGCGGACCTTGGTCGCTTGTTCTTCTCCGATCCAACCTTTGTTGATCCTTTTGCGAAAGTACGTGAGAGGAAATGATCTTAGCCGTTAATTTCGAGATAACCGCTTTCCCCCAGCCCGTAAGACTCGGAGACGATTTTTGGCGGTAGAGACTCGAGTTTGAAAATCGAAATTTTGGCTACTTAATATTTTATTGCGAAAAGCCTCATATCCTTATAAGTAGTAGCTCATTACTTCTCATTCTTCACACACTCCCCCTTTCAACTTCTTCCTTTTTGCTCACAAAGAAGATGTCTTCCTCTCAAGTTGAAAAGAAAGATTCGACGCCGAGATGGGTGAGGCCATTCAGGCTCCGCCGGTCTTGGCTGTTCATGAAGCCACTCAGTCTTTCATTGCTGGGTTCGACTCTTTCAAGGAAAGATTGTCGTGTCGCAGTGCTGCGAAAGACTCGACCCGGGCGAGAACCGAAGCACCCAGCGTTCCTCCTTCGTGATGTGCCTTCATCCCCAGCCCTCGCCCGAGGTTCCGCCTGATGCTCCCTTGCCCTCGGAGGGCGGTCGCTCGAGCAGATTCCCGACGTTCAGGATCGTCCTTCAGGCTCCTCTACCGCTCCGATCATAATTTCTAGTCGGATGACGTAGAGTCCACGCCCGCCAAGATCGCTTTGGGACTCCCAGCACCTAGTGCGCACCATTGCCTAAGGGGCGCTCGAGGCGGTGCCACAACTGGGGCAAAGAGGAAGAGGTGCGCTAAGAGCAAGCAGCGAGCCTTCGGGATTGTTGTCGCAACATCGCTCCAAGGTTTGATTTTGATTTATCCGCAATTCTTTTCTTTCTTTGCGGCGATCCTTACCCTTTCTCTTTGCGGACAGTTTGTGTCGCTGATTGATGGGATGCTTGCACTGCAGATCGGAGGTTGCACGCCCGTCGAAGGAGTTGAGTCGCTGTAAGAAGCGCCAAAGTGTACCGACGCTGCATTGCAGACCATCGAAAATGCCCATGCCGCCTGACGTCTCAGCTCGGTTCGAATCCGCGACTAACGCGATCTCGAAGACCGCGAAGTTCGTTGCTTAAAGTGAAGAAAGAGAAGAGACACAAAACCTCGAAATCCGCGCCTCCAACAAAAGATCCAGGATTACGAAGAGATGAGCCATAAGTCGACAGAGACCGCGATCCCCGCGGCGACTTCTTCGCCATTTGACGAGGATGGCCAGTTTGTTCGAGTCTCGATAGCTGTCCGTGAGAGGGACTTAACTTTGGCGGGAATCGGCGGGAGCTTGAGCGAAGCCGCTGCTTAGGGGACGAGGCCCTAACTCGGGTTCCGAGGAAGCCAGGCTGCTGTCTTGCAAGGGAGAGTTGGCGGCTTCGGCGGACTTTGACTCGATTCTCGCTGGGCTGAGGTCCAGACTCCAAAACATAGATAATAGTAGTAAAACACTCATATACCAGGGGTAAAAGCGGTAAAATCCATGGTATATCAACTCCCCAGACTTAACCTTTTGCTTGTCCTCAAGCAAACACACAGCAGTCTTTATGAAAGAGGTTTTGAAAAGGGGACTAGATCAAATTCAAACTTAGAATCATAACCTCTACTTGTTGCAAACCACATCTAAGAGTCTCACACCAAGCACATTATGCAATATCCTAGTTAAGCTACCTTAATCATCTAGCCAGCAACTTAGCAATCATGTCTGACTAATCCCTCTACTGATTTCATTTCTGTACATAAAATAAAAGTGCAGGATTTACCTTGGCAGTATCGATCACGATGCAAGGTTGCTCAAACAAGTATCCGATCTGCGTAAAAATTAGTTCATATCCTCTCTCTACTATTCTCTCTTAGTCAAGTCTGCTTTCATTTGCAAGACATTGACCAAGATTGACAGGCTTCCATGAATCAAGCCTTAATGGTTGCAGCCACCAAGTCCTGTTCACTTCTTTTGACCTATATCCTAGGATTCATTGCGGCAAGTCTTGAAGGGGTAACCACCAAGCCCTGTTCGAACCCTTTACCTATAGAATTCTTATGAATCAAGTCTTGAGGGGTGTAACCGCCAAGTCCTGTTCGAATTCCTTCCTAGTTAATATCTAACTATTCCTAGAACATAAATTTAAGATAATTTTCGATTTTTTCTAACTGAATAAAAATTAAATCTAATTTCGAAAATGAGAGAGAGAGGTGACGAAATTATCTACCAAGGCTTTTACCTTCCAGACTTTTTGAAGCATCCGATCCCATGTATACCAAGCCCCAAGACAAGCAAAGAATTGTCAGGTTAGGTTGGAAATCAGCTTTGGTTCCTCCAGCAATCAATGAAAGTATTGTCATAGCTGATAGGTGATCAACTTTAGCATCTATAGTACATTCTGCATCAACAAATCTAAGAATGGTGCCTAAAAGATTGGTTAGATAAAAATGAAAATTAAAATTATCATTATCCCTTTCTTGACTCAATAAAACCATTTTGAAAACATTTTGGATGAAATCAAAAGGTAAACAGCATCAGTAACATCCCCCAGACTTAAATCATACACTGTCCCGGTGTATAACCAGTCCAAGAAGGCATAGGTAATAATAAAGTACACTGATATCAAAAGTTAGAACGATATACCTGATCACGATGCGATCGATCGATGTTGAGTCGATTCGCGATCGCTTCTTTTGGTTCATGTCGATCGATATCGACAGTGTCATGTCGGTCGATTTCAGTGGCAATCGCCTAACTGTAACTGCAAAGAAAACAAATACGAAAAATAAAATCCTAAAAATAAAATGAAAAACTACCTAACAGTGGGTTGCCTCCCACTCAGCGCTTTGATTATAGTCATCTAGCTTGACTTTGGATGGGATGAGCTACAAAGATGAAGTCCAGGTACTTGTTGGGAAACAAGTATCCTCTCAGATTTTCTTTCACCGAACCATGCGCCAAATAGGCTTCTTGTGGCTTCATATTCTCTGATTCGCTTTCTTCTTTATCTCAATCAACTCATCAGTGATCCTTTGAATCCTTTCTTCATGACCTTCAATGCTGAACTCGTGCCATCCTAATTTCCTGTATGCATGTTCTGAAAGATCACTGAGCTCCGCTTGCATTGAATCAAGGCGTTGGATCATTTTGTCGTGGATGGAGCTGGTATCGATCGATTCCTTGGTTGAAATATTGGTCGATGGCTGTTGAAGTCCATCGATCGATGCGCTCGTTGCTCGGTCGATCGATTCTAAGGGTGCAGGTCTGCTCACAAGCTGTCTCTGATTGGCTTTAATTTCTTTCTGCATCCCTTCTATGCTAGATTCCATTCTTCCAACCTCGTTAACAAGCGGAAAATACGTTTGGTCTAGACGTCTATCTTGTGAATCATCCACGCTTGTTATTTCTGTGTAGACATCATCAACTAATTTATCCAAATCGGCTCTGGTACAGATCTCTGAAGTCTATATATCGATCGACGCAACAGCTTGCTTATCGGTCGATTTTCGCTTCTGCAGATTCTCGTGAAGCTTCTTTGCAAAGAGCTTCATCTGGCCGTCGATTTCAGTCAATCGCCTATCGATCGATGTGAGGTTGAGCTCGTCGATCGATGCAATCGATGCAGCCTGATAATCAAGTTGACGTTGGAACTTCTCAGCCTCCTGCTGTGTAGTATCTATGCGTAGTGCGAGTTCCTCCACTTCTTTGTCTACTAAGAAGTGTATATCAGAAATTTTCCTCTCAACTGCTTTCAGACGAGTCAATCCTCCAAAAGGATTGCAAGGTGCAGCGGGGTTCATATCTGCATGTGCTTCATTGATAAGGCGGATAGATCTCCTCATCTCTTCTGTGCAGATTCTTAGATTTGCTAGGTCGTGCAAGATCCCCTCACAGGTTGTGGTTTGTTGATGCTGAGACGAGCTTCTGCTTTCTTCAATTCTTTCAAGATATCTTCAAGAGACTCATCAACCTCCCGTTCTGAGTAAGTGTTCGATTGTGTGGGCTCCGTATCGATCGATGTGGATGTTACTCCGTCGATCGATATTGATCTTTTCTGGCTATGGTTCTGTGCGTTGCGAAGATCTTCAAGTTCCAGCTCAAGACGTTGAACCTTCTTGAGTAATCCTTGTTCTGCACTGAACATCCAGTTCATCTCACTGCGAAGCTTGTCTGTGGCCTCTTCCAAACTCTTTTCCATGGAGAGCTTTTCCCATTTGTGTTCTCCAAGTAAACCTGTGAACATCTCGTTGATCTCATCCTTGGTGTAGGTTTCTTGCACCAATTCTCTTCTTGTAAATGAACTAGCGTGCTCTGGTAGACAGGTGTAGGAGCGCTCGTCCATTGAAGTTCTTTGGAGCAGTTTTTTGATGTCGTCTTTAGAAATTCTGATGAGGTCACCATCTATTCCTCTAGCAAAACCATTCTCGTCTCTGTAGACCCCATACTCATCTCTCTGCTTCCAAAAGAATTTTCGAACTCCATAACGAAATGCTCTCTTTCCGAATTCGGGACACTTATCAATCGATGCGACACATTCTGTATCGATTGATTTTTCTTGAAGATATGGATCCTCCTTGTTGAGATGGTTATCCTCAGTTTCCTTTGGCCTCCTGGTGCTGATAGTGGTCCCTGGTTGTTCCTGTTGCTGGAATAAGTTGTGGGATCCATTGGCTAATCAGGGACGCTGCAATGTCTTCTTTGGATATGTGGAGTGTTCGTCCATCCATTGAGCGCAAAAGCCTTGTGAATCCCTGAAAATACCAAACTCATCCGGGATTAGATTACCGAAATTAAGTACATTTGAATTTGTTACCTGGGATGGTTGGTTGTACGTATCGGTCGATTGCACTGGTTTTGAATCGGTCGATGGTTGTTCAGGCCTATCGGTCGATTGTACTCGTGCCGGGTCGATCGATGAGACTTCTTCGGGTTGGGTGATGTATGTTGGTGTGGCGGTTTCGACCAAGCTCTCGACTGGTAGTCGCTGCCCAGCTCGATTGAGTAGTCTCCTCCTTGTTGTTGACTGTGTTGTCGAATGATGCGAGGCAAGTAGTATCGATCGATGGGGAGAAGGCCCTGTCGATCAATGTCGCGATTCTGAGGTTGTGGTGGAGAAGTCGATCTTCATCTTCTCTAAGGTTTTGACATTCTATAGCTCTCTCCTCCTCGTAATCATTAGTATACTCCTCAATATGAGTAGTATTTGCAGCATATGGTGGGATGTAGTAGTCGTTCTCCCACGTGTTTACTTCGAAATCACCTTCTGGAAACTTCTCCTCGATCTGATTGAATAGTGAATCGATCGATGACCATGTGTGGCTGTCGATCGATGTCGAATCACCAGAGATGATCGATGAGACAGTGCTTCTATCGATCGATTATGTGGTCTCTGTCTCGTATTCGCCTTGTGAGTCGTATTCATCTCCACAATAGCAATTAGCTACAAGGTCTGAGTCGTCTTGGATCTTCTTAGGGACCTTGATGACTCGTACTGGATCATAGTTGACCGTAGGGTTGATCAGGGTTAGGCACGCTTTGTTTGTCCAAGGTTGCGGCTCCAACCGTGGCTAGGAAGGCTCTTCCAAGTAGCAAAGAAGTAGGTAGGGTTATCTTGACGTCCAAGACATGGAAGTCCACTGGAATTAGGGCTTCTCCTATGGTGACCTCAAGGTTTCTCACAATTCCTCCAAGTTCTGCTGAGAACAATCAACAAAGATGAACGATTCTTCAGTAGGCTCTATCTTCAGACCTAGATGGTCTGCTATCACCTTGGGTAAGATGCTAACTCCAGATCCTGTGTCACATAGGGCACGGGAAGTTGATCCCATGAACTGAGCAAGGAACAACGAACTTCCCTGGATCTCCCTTCTTCTCTAGTTTGATCCTCTTCTTCATACTTTCTCTGACTTGGTTGAACATCCTCTTGATGTCTTCTTCTGTCTCCTTGGTTTCTCTGAAAAACATCCACAATCTGTGTGAAAACTAGGCTTCTTCAAAGGGTTTCTCTGTAGGTATCCTTAGAACTCTCTTTCTGAAACTTGCGAACTCTTTCTCATTAACTCCTCTTTAAGGTGTTTAGAACCTTCTCTTTCCTTTTTCCGAGAACTCTGCCATCTTTTTTCCTTTTCTATCTCCATTGGATCAATAATATCCGTGGACTTCTTCATTATGGCGGGTTGTGGGTTTCTGGATGGCTTAGATTGCTCCCGGAGTGCATTAAGTTGTGCAACATCTATATTGGGAAGTTGCACTCGGCGTGTGATAACTGAATATCGATCGACAGCTTCTGGAGTGTGTCGATCGATTTCTTTATCATTCGGTCGATCGATGGGTCCGCCCGACGTAAGGGCTGGGCGGATGTGGGTGTTTTGCTGCGAACTCCTCGTGAGTAAGTATCTTCACGGCATTGCACTCATTGGTAAATCCTTCAAGATCCATCGGTCGATGCTCGTTTTGATGCATCGATCGATTGGTGTTGGCGTACATCGATCGATGTGGTGAATCTGACATCGATCGATTCCAGTGATTGTCGCCAAAAATCATCCTGTATGATAGCACTGACGTTGTGGCCTGTTGTTTCTTCTCCAGTCCTTTTTCCTAAAGCTTCCGCTTCTTAACAGCTTCTCCTGAATCACACTGAGTCTCTAGTTTCTTCACATGGGTACTCAAAGCATCAAGCTTTGTGTTCAAAGTGGTGTAGACAGCGTCGATCTTTCCATTGAAGTTCACCTCTAACTGCTGCTGGCTTTCAAGAACCTTGCTGAGCATGTCTTCTAGCTTTCCTTCTGGGGTTGGTGTGGGTGGCTTCATGTAAGATGAGTTTCCATAACTCCTGTTGTTGTTGGGGTTGCTGCTGTTGAAGTTTCCTCTCTGTCCTGCGAAGTTTCTGTTTCCTTGGTTTCCAGACCTCTGAAATCCGGTTCCACTGATCCAGTTGACTTCTGCTTCTGTGTAGTCATCTTCTTCATCAGCTTCTGCATCCTCTACTGAGCAGATTTGCTTTTTTAGCAGTTTCTGAACATTGTCAAGTGTAGCTTGTACCTCATTTATATGTTCCTTTCCAAGGAACGCTGCAGATCTTGCTCTTACAATGTTCTTTGTGCTGTTGCTGGATGCTAAGTTGCCTATTAGCTTCACAGCATCTTCAGGATTCCTCGTGGTGAAGTTGCCTTCACCCGCAGTGTCTAGAGCCATCTGATATTTCAGTGCGATGCCTCTGAAGAAAGTGTAGAGCAGCTGCACTTTGTTGAATCCATGGTGTGGGCAGTCTCGCTGGTAAGACTTGAATATGATCCAGGTATCCTTGAATGACTCTCCAGGCTCCTAATTGAATGTGGCAATTTTCCTCCTTAAGTCTTCAGCGCGCGCATCATCAAAGAAGTTACGCAAAAATGCCTTTTTGATGTCGCTCCAGGATGTAAGAGATCCTGGTGGTAGCTGCTTAAGCCACTGCAAAGCTTCTCACGATAAAGAGTGTTTGAAGAGCTTACAGAGAGGGTAGTCCACAGAGACTCCATCGGCTTTGATAGCATATATGAGATCCTCGAACCTCTCCAGATGGTCCATGGGATGCTCACTGGACAGCCCATAATAATGTATATGTCCCACAAGGGTGTAGTACTGCGGCTTGAGCTCGAAATCGCTTCTCTAAATAGCAGGGAGACGAATGGCTGATCTGTTGGTGTAGAACCGATCTGGACGGTTGTAGTCAGCTAGTGTTCGACCAGCCTCTTCTACAGGTTGAACAGATCCTGTAGGAGCAGTTTCTGGCTCAGGGATTACTTCATTCTGAGCGTTGAGTTTCTGACCTGCTTCATTACGAAGGTGACCTTCTTGGTCACGCAAGTCTCCATTCTCATCTCGTGTCAGAATAATAGGCGCAACCATGACTCGCGGAGTAGTATCGATCGATATACGGATAGGGGTATCGATCGATGTCGAATGAAATATGTCGGTCGATGGTGAAGTAGTGTCGGTCGACGTGAAGTAGTGTCGGTCGACGTGAAGGTGCGAGTGTCGGTCGACGAAGACGGTGTCTCTGTCGGCAGGGGTACGTCGGTATCGGTCGACAGGCAGTTGATGGCGTCGATCGATGCGGAACGGATTTCCTGGCGGATTGAACGTTCCAAGCTAGCAGGGTCTTCTGAGAACAAAAGTTGGGATTCCTTGTTGCTTCTGGTGCTGCTGGGCATGTACCTGAAAAGACAAGAAAAAATTTTTGTGTCAGAAAACAAATTAAAACAAAAATAGAAATAACTTAGACATAATCAGATTAGATCCTATTGTATCAAAGCTCCCCGGCAACGGCGCCAAATTTGATATTACTCAAATTACCCTAACGAGTGACTTTACTCTCTCAAATAAGAGGTTCAGTTGTAGTACTTAGGGATCGAATCCACAGAGAGCTAGTGTACAAATAAGATGCAATCTTAATGACTATGCTAGGTTGAAAATAGTTTAAAGTAAAGTGCAGGTTTGCTGAGTAAGGATGAGATTACTCAGTTGAAAGTATTTGGTTTTGAAAACAATAAAGAAAAGTAGTTAGATTCAGGGTAAGTATTCAGAATTCAGGATTATAAATACTATAAAGGCTAACAAGTTACTTGCATGATATGTCAGAGCTCAACACTTATTAAATGAATCCATCAGCTCTAGCATTATTTAGACCATCTATTACTTAGATGCTAAATGGTGTTGCGGTCGGCTACTTCTGCCGCTGGTATCGCTCGATAGTTCGATAGGAATATCGACCGATACACCTCTAGCTACGTCGATCGATTACTCACCATGATCACCTACAGGAGTATCGATCGATACGACTCCAAGTAAGCTTTATGCGCGAGTTGATACAATGCTCACCATGATCTTAGATCAGCTTTCGCATATCTCAAGAGGGTCATAGCATATTTAGGATGTTATCAGGTATTGCATGTAATGAATCAATGCAATCCAAGTTCATGTTCTAGGTAGCTAAGCTAGAAAAGCATTAGTGAACAATCCTAACAATAAATATCACAACTATAGCAATTATAGGCAGGGGCTAATCCCTCATATCCTTTAAACCCTAAATCTAACAAGTGAATCTACTCAGACATGGCTAAGTAGTTCATAGCAACAAGGTAATAATAGAAGTTCATAGACCTATTAGAGGGTGAACACTTAGGTTCCAATCACAGATATCTTTGGATCGGTTCTCTAGGTCTAGAATCCTATAACCTTTGTTAACAATTAAAGAACTGAATAGAACTTTATTGAGAACTTGCAAAGTAATGAAACAGTAAAAGTAAATGAGTAGAAGAAGAAACTCTTAAAACTATGAAAAAAGACTTGTTTTAAAACTTGTTGTTAATGCCAAAACACTTAGGCATATAAATATATGAGTTCATTAGGTTAAAAACTCGTTAGGGGCATTCTTGTAAAATGTGATATCTTGGGCTTCAAGTTCGGCCAGGTCCAACTTGTCTTTTTGCCGCCTCAGTATCGATCAATAGTACAGAGTGTACATCGATCGATTATGGTCTCGATGTATCGTCCTTCGGCTAATGTGTGTCGATCGATTGCACAGAGTGTGCATCGATCGATGTGTAATTCTGACGTCGACCTCTGGTCTTGATCTCGGGTGAACTCTTCTTTAAGCTCCAAAAAGGCACCTAAAACATCACTTTTCTCAAAAATGCTTCTGAACCTGAAAACATACCTAATAGACTCCAAAACATAGATAATAGTAGTAAAAACACTCATATACCAGGGGTAAAAGCGGATAAAATCCATGGTATATCAATCACCGTATCCATCGATTGTACAAAGCAAGATTTTTCACGGTTTACTGATCTACGCGAAGGTTCGTGAAACGAATAGACTTAAGCGAAGAGACAAGTTTTGGGATCTCGTATCTGGTACTGATCCTATGTCAATGAGATGTCAAGATCCAGCGTGGATGGGTTTAGGGCAAGACCTAGGTTTACTCTCGGACTGAGGCTTTGCGATGACAAGTCGGCTTTCGTTTTGCCTGTTTGCGATTTTAACCTGACTCGTACCGTTTTAAAATCCGCGAATTGTTATCGGCTTATACAATTTGTTTAGGTGCGAATCGAGCTACTTCCTTTTGGAAGAGCTAACCAAAATTTTGGACTTCTTGTATAGCGCGCTATGTTATCCTTGTCGGATGTAAGAGAGCCTACCTTAGGGGGTGGCTTATTGTCTGTTTAGGACGTTAGAGTTCGTTTGTTGTGATCAGCAACAACGAAATGATACCGTTTTGAGGTGTGTTTGTATGTTTTGAGTTATAGAGACGAGGATTTCGTCTGGAATGAATGGAGGAAACGAATGTCCCTCAAGCGTTAGCGACGTCTCGCAGTGCTGAAGGTCGAGTTTTCCTTGTGCCGCATTTCGTGGTTGAAATGTTTGCGGGCTTGGAGGTGTTTTGCGAATGTTTGCAGCCAGAAAACTGTTGTTTCAGTTTGGACGCAGGACCAAGGGGTCGCGTAAATTTGACCCTGGGGGAAACGTCTACATTCACTGTTCTTCGTGAAGTGTTGGCCTTCTGGGATTTGTTTTTTGGATGTGATAATTGCTTAGTGGATACTAGATCCGTTGTCGTTGCCGTTTAGTAGTTGGCAAAATGTGTTGTCTATAAAGAGTTTTGAAAGTTTCAGAATTTTTGAAATTCGTGGGAGTATACGAGTATACGCACCCCCACTCCTCCCCCCCTTTAATCTGGGGGGATAGCTGAACCCGCCGGTTAGCGAGTTGCCTACGTACCCTTTTCGGGGATCAAGCCATCTCGTAGTTCTTTGTACCACGTCGTTGTTAGTGATAGTATTTTTTAAGATGCATCGCGTTCAAAGTTCTTGGGATTTTTACGTCTTGCATGTTTGCGATTTGGTACGAACCTGGTCGGACCACTTTTATGACTTTGTATGGTCCTTCCCAGTTTTCCTGCGTTTCGTTCGACAATGTTTTGGAAGACTTTGCGTAAGACTAAATCGCCTTCTCTGAACCTACGATGGCGTACGTTTGAGTTGTAGTACCTTGCGGCAGCATGCTGGTAATTTTGAATTCGAATGAGCGCCTGGTCGCGGCGTTCATTGATAAGATCGAGATTGTCCAACATCATAGCGCTGTTTAAATCTTCTCGTTCGGGGAGGAATCTTCTCCGTACTTCGGGGAACTCTACTTTCGCAGGGATCATGCATTCCGTTTCGTAAACAAGGGAGAATGGGGTTTCACCCGTAGCCCATCTCGGGGTTGTACGATGCGTCAATATCGGTCGACAGGCAGTTGATGGCGTCGATCGATGCGGAACGGATTTCCTTACGGATTGAACGTTCCAAGCTAGCAGGGTTTTCTGACAAAAGTTGGGATTCCTTGTTGCTTCTGGTGCTGCTGGGCATGTACTTGAAAAGACAAGAAAAAATTTTGTGTCAGAAAACAAATTAAAATAAAAATAAAAATAACCTAGACCTAATCAGATTAGATCCTATTGTATCAAAGCTCCCCGGCAACGGTGCCAAATTTCATATCACTCAAATTATCCAAAGGAGTGACTTTACTCTCTCAAATAAGAGGTTCAGTTGAAGTACTTAGGGATCGAATCCACATAGAGCTAGTGTACAAATAAGATGCAATCTTAATGACTATGCTAGGTTGAAATAGTTTAAAGTAAATTGCAGGTTTGCTGAGTAAGGATAAGATTACTCAGTTGAAAGGATTTGGTTTTGAAACAATAAAGAAAAGTAGTTAGATTCAGGGTAAGTATTCAACAATTCAGGATTATAAATACTATTAAGGCTAACAAGTTGCTTACATGATATGTCAGGGCTCAACACTTAATAAAATGAATCCATCAGCTCTCGCATTTTTTAGACCATCTATTACTTAGATGCTAAATGGTGTTGTGGTCGGGTACTCTGCCGATGGTATCGATCGATGGTTCGATAGGAATATCGACCGATACACCTCTAGCTACGTCGATCGATTACTCTATAGGAGTATCGATCGATACGGCTCTAAGCAAGCTTTATGCGCGAGTTGATACAATGCTCACCATGATCTTAGATCAGCTTTTGCATATCTTAAGAGGGTCATAGCATGTTTAGGATGTTGTTAGGTATTGCATGTAATAAACAATGCAATCCAAGTTCATGTTCTAGGTACCTAAGCTAGAAAAAGCATTAGTGAACAATCCTAACAATAAATATCACAACTATAGAAATTATAGGTTGGGGCTAATCCCTCATATCCTATTTAAACCCTAAATCTAACAAATGAATCTACTCAGACATGGCTAAGTAGTTCATAGCAACAAGGTAATAATAGAAATTCATAGACCTATTAGAGG
This sequence comes from Brassica nigra, assembly GCA_016432835.1. Taxonomy (NCBI): domain Eukaryota; kingdom Viridiplantae; phylum Streptophyta; class Magnoliopsida; order Brassicales; family Brassicaceae; genus Brassica; species Brassica nigra. Next base: position 22,415,750 of record CM028246.1, read on the forward strand.
TGAACACTTAGGTTACAATCACAAATATCTTTGGATCTCTCCTCTAGGTCTAGAACTCTATAACCTTTGTTAACAAATAAAGAACTGAAAAGAAATGAGTAGAAGAGAAGAAACTCTTAGAAAACTTATGAAAACTTGTATCTAATTATTTGCTTGTAAAGACTTTTATAAAACTTCTTGTTCTTTTGCCAAAACACTTAGGCATATATAAATATAAGTTCATTAGGTTAAAAACTCGTCAGGGGCATTCTTGTAAAATGTGATATCTTGGACTTCAAGTTCGGCCAGGTCCAACTTGTCTTTCTGCTGCCTCAGTATCGATCGATAGTACATGGTGTACATAGATCGATTAGTCTCGATGTATCGTCTGTCGATCGATTGCACAGAGTGTGCATCGATCGATGTGTGACTCTGGTGTCGACCTCTGGTCTTGATCACGGGTGAACTCTTCTTTAAGCTCCAAAAAGGCACCTAAAACATCACTTTTCTCCAAAATGCTTCTGAACCTGAAAACATACCTAATAGACTCCAAAACATAGATAACAGTAGTAAAAACACTCATATACCATGGGTAAAAACGGGTAAAATCCATGGTATATCAACTCCCCCAGACTTAACCTTTTGCTTGTCCTCAAGCAAACACACAGGCAGTCTTTTTGAAAGAGGTTTTGAAAAGCAGGGACTAAATCAAATTCAAACTTAGAATCATAACCTCTACTTTATCGCAAACCACATCAAAGAGTCTGTGTCAATCACAGAAGCACATTATGCAATATCCTAATTAAAAAAACCTTGATCATCTAGCCAACAACTTAGAAATCATGTCTGACTAACCCCTCTACTGATTTCATTTCTGTACATAAAAATAAAGTGCAGGCTTTACCTTGGGAGTATCGATCACAGGAAGCAAGGTTGCTGAAACAAGTATCTGGACCTGCAGGTAAAATTAGTTCCTATCCTCTCTCTCTACTATTTCTCTCCTAGTCAAGCCTGCTTTCATTTGCAAGACATTGACCAAGATTGGACAGGCTTCCATGAATCAAGCCATAATGGTTGCAGCCACCAAGTCCTGTTCACTTCTTTTTGACCTATATCCTAGGATTCATTGCGAAGCAAGTCTTGAAGGGGGTAACCACCAAGCCCTGTTTGAACCCTTATGAATCAAGTCTTGAGGGGGGTAACCGCCAAGCCCTGTTCGAATTCCTTCCTAGTTAATAACTAACTAATCCTAGAACATAAATTTAAGATAATTTTCGATTTTTTTTTTACTTATGAAAATTAAATCTAATTTCGAAAATGAGAGAGAGAGGGTGATAAAACTATCTACACAAGGCTTTTACCTTCCAGACTTGTTTGAAGCATCCGATCCCATGTATACCAAGCCCCAAGACAAGCAAAGAATTGTCAGGTTAGGTTGGAAATCAGCTTTGGTTCCTCCAGACAATCAATGAAAGTGTTGTCATAGCTGACAGGTGATCAACTTTAGCATCTATAGTACATTCTGCATCAACAAATCTAAGAATGGTGCCTAAAAGATTGGTTAGATAAAAAGTGAAAATTTAAATTATCATTATCCCTTTCTTGACTCAATAAAAACCATTTTGAAAACATTTTTGGATGAAATCAAAAGGTAAACAGCATCAGTAATCATCCCCCCAGACTTAAATCATACACTGTCCCCAGTGTATAACCAGTCCATGAAGGCATATGCAATAATAAAGTACACTGATATCAAAAAAGTTGAGAACGATATACCTGACCGCGATGCGTATCGATCGATGTTGAGTCGTCTTCGTCGATCGCTTCTGTGTGGTTCATGTCGTCGATATCGGTGTCATGTCGATCGATATCGACTGTGTCATGTCGATCAATTTCAATGGCAATCGTCTAGTCGAACTGCAAAGAAAACAAATACGAAAAATAAAATCCTAAAGATAAAATAAAATGAAAAACTACCTAACAGTGGGTTGCCTCCCACTCAGCGCTTTGATTATAGTCATCTAGCTTGACTTTGGATGGAATGAGCTACTGAGATGAAGTCCAGGTACTTGTTGAGAAACAAGTATCCTCTGTATCTTTCTTCTCGCCGAACCATGCGTCAAATAGGCTTCTTGTGGCTTCATATTCTCTGGTTCGTTTCTTCTTTATCTCAATCAACTCATCAGTGATCCTTTGAATCCTTTCTTCATGACCTTCAATGCTGAACTCGTGCCATCCTAATTTCCTGTATGCATGTTCTGAAAGATCACTGAGCCCCGCTTGCATTGAATCAAGGCGTTGGATCATTTTGTCATGGATGGAGCTGGTATCGATCGATTCCTTTGTTGAAATGTTGGTCGATGGCTGTTGAAGTCCATCGATCGATCGCTGCACCTTCGTCGATCGATTATAAGGGTGCAGGTCTGCTCGCAAGCTGCCTCTGATTGGCTTTAATTTCTTTCTACATCCCTTCTATGCTAGATTCCATGCTTCCAACCTCGTTAACAAGCGGGAAATATGTTTGGTCTAGACGTCTATCTTGTGAATCATCCACGCTTGTTATTTCCGTGTAGACTTCATCAGCTAATTTATCCAAATCAGCTCTGGTACAGATCTCTGAAGTCTGTATATCGATCGATGCAATAGGTTATTCATCGGTCGATTTTTGCTTCTCCAGATTCTCGTGAAGCTTCTCGGCAAAGAGCTTCATCTGGCCGTCGATTTCAGTCAATCGCTTATCAATCGATGTGAGGTTGAGCTCGTCGATCGATGCAATCGATGCAGCCTTATAATCAAGTTGATGTTGGAACTTCTCAGCCTCCTGCTGCATAGTATCTATTCGTAGTGCGAGTTCCTCCACTTCTTTGTCTACTAAGAAGTGTATATCAGCAATTTTCCTCTCAACTGCTTTCAGACGAGTCAATCCTCCAAAAGGATTGCAAGGTGCAGCGGGGTTCATATCTGCATGTGCTTCATGGATAAGGCAGATAGATCTTTTTATCTCTTCTGTGCAGATGCTTAGATCCCCTAGGTTGTGGAAGATAGGTTCACAGGTTTTGGTGAGTTTGCTGCTGAGGCGAGCTTATGCTTTCTTCAATTCTTTCCAGATATCTCCAAGAGACTCATCAACCTCATGTTTTGAGTAAGTGGTCAATGGTGCAGGCTTCATATCGATCGATGTGGATGTTACTCCGTCGATCGATATTGATCTTTTCTAGCTATGGTTACGTGCGTGGCGAAGATCTTCAAGTTCCATCTCAAGACGTTGAACCTTCTTGAGTAATCCCTGGTCTGCATTGAACATCCAGTTCATCTCACTGCGAAGCTTGTCTGTGGCCTCTTCTAAACTCTTTTCCATGGAGAGCTTTTCCCAGTTGTGTTCTCCAAGTAAACAGGGGAACATCTCGTTGATCTCGTCTTTGGTGTAGATTCCTTGCACCAATTCTCTTCTTGTAAATGAACTAGCGTGCTCTGGTAGACAGATGTAGGAGCGCTCGTCCATTAAAGTTCTTTGAAGCAGTTTCTTGATGTTTTCTTTAGAAATTCTGATGACGTCACCATCTATTCCTCTAGCAAAGCCTTTCTCGTCTCTGTAGACCCCATACTCATCTCTCTGCTTCCAAAAGAATTTTCGAACTCCATATCGAAAGGCTCTCTTTCGGAATTTGGGACACTTATCGATCGATGCAACACACTCTTTATCGATTGATTTCCGTTGAAAATATAAATCCTTTCTGTTGAGATGGTTATCCTCAGCTTCCTTTGGCTCGGTTGTTGTGTCTGCCTCCTGGTGCTGATAATGGTGGTCTGGTCCGAAGCGTTGTTGCTGGAATAGGTTGTGGGATCCATTGGCTAACTGTAGGACGTTTGCAATGTCTTCTCTGGATATGTGGAGTGTTCGTCCATCCATTGAGCGTGCAAAGCCTTGTGAATCCCTGAAAAATACCAAACTCATCCGGGATTAGATTACCGAAATTAAGTACATCTGAATTTGTTACCTTGGATGGTTGGGTGTATGTATCGGTCGATGGCACAGGTTCTGAATCGGTCGATGGTTGTTCAGGCCTATCGGTCGAGTGTACTGGTGCCGTGTCGATCGATGAGACTTCTTCGGGTTGGGTGATGTATGTTGGTGTGGCGGTCTCGACCGCGAAGCTCTCATACTAGTAGTCGCTTGCCCAGCTCCAGATTGAGTAGTCTCCGTCTCGCTTGTTGTTGACTCCGTTGTCGAATGATGCGAGGCAAGTAGTATCGATCGATGGGGATGTGGCCTTGTCGATCGATGTCGTGATTCTGAGGTTTTGGTGGAGAAGTCGATCTTCATCTTCTGGAAGGTTGTGACACTCCATAGCTTTCTCCTCCTCGTAATCATCAGTATACTCCTCAATGTGAGTAGTATTTGCAGTATGTGGTGGGATGTAGTAGTCGTTCTCCCACATGTTTATTTCGAAATCACCTTCTGGAAACTCCTCCTCGATCTGATTGAATAGTGAATCGATCGATGACCATGTGTGGCTGTCGATCGATGTCGGTTCACCAGAGATGATCGATGAGACAGTGCTACTATCGATCAATTATGCGGTCTCTGTCTCGTATTCGCCTTGTGAGTATTATTCATCTCCACAATAGCAAACAACTACAAGGTCTGATCCGTCTTGGATATTCTTAGGGATCTTTATGACTCGTACTGGATCATAGTAGACCGTAGGGTTGATTACGGTTAGGCACAGTTTGTTTGTCTGAAGGTTGAAGACTGCTCCAACTGTGGCTAGCAAGGCTCTTCCAAGTAGCAAAGAAGTAGGTAGGGTTATCTTGACGTCCAAGACATGGAAGTCTACTGGAATTAGGGCTGCTCCTATGGTAACCTCAAGGTTTCTCACAATTCCTCCAGAGTTATGCTGAGAACAATCCACAAAGATGAATGATTCTTCAGTAGGCTCTATCTTCAGACCTAGCTGGTCTGCTATCACCTTGGGTAAGATGCTAACTCCAGATCCTGTGTCACATAGGGCACGTGGGAAGTTGATCCCCCTGTACTGAGCAAGGAACAACAAACTTTCCTGGATCACCCTTCTTCTCTAGTTTGATCCTCTTCTTCATACTTTCTCTGACTTGGTTGAACATCCTCTTGATGTCTTCTTCTGTCTCCTTAGTTTCTCTGAAAAACATCCACAATCTGTGTGAAAAGTAGGCTTCTTCAAAGGGTTTCTCTGTAGGTATCCTTAGAACTCTCTTTCTGAAACTTGCCAACTCTTTCTCATTAACTCCTCTTTTAAGGTGTTTAGGAACCTTCTCTTTCCTTTTTCTGAGAACTCTGCCATCTTTTTCCTTTTCTATCTCCATTGGATCAATAATATCCATGGGTTTCTTCATTATGGCGGTTGGTGGGTTTCTGGAAGGCTTAGATTGCTCCCAGAGTGCATTAAGTCGTGCAACATCTATCTTGGGAAGTTGCACTCGGCGTGTGATAACTGAATATCGATTGACAGCTTCTGGAGTGTGTCGATCGATTTCGTTATCATTCGGTCGATCGATGGGACGTCTGTCCTGTCGGTCGATGTTGTAAGGGCTGGGCGGATGTGGGTGCTTTGCTGCGAACTCCTCGTGAGTAAGTATCTTCACGGTGTTGCACTCGTTGGTGGATCCATCAAGATCCATCGGTCGATGCTCGTCTTGTTCCACCGATCGATTGGTGTTGGCGTACATCGATCGATGTGGTTGTCCAGACATCGATTGATTCTAGTGGTTGCCGCCAATACTTTCGATCTGGAAGTCTCCCTCTTGCAGCTTCTCTTGCTTTACCACTCTCCAAAAATCATCCTCTATGATAGCACTGACGTTGTGGCCTGTTGTTTCTTCTCCAGTCCCTTTTCCTAAAGCTTCCTGCTTCTTAACAGCTTCTCCTGTCTGAATCACTTGAGTCTCTAGTTTCTTCACATGGGTACTCAAAGCATCAAGCTTTGTGTTCAAAGTGGTGTAGCATTGAAGTTCACCTCTAACTGCTGCTGGCTTTCAAGGACTTTGCTGAGCATGTCTTCTAGCTTTCCTTCTAGGGTTGGTATGGGTGGCTTCATGTAAGATGAGTTTCCATAACTCCTGTTGTTGTTGGGGTTGCTGCTGTTGAAGTTTCCTCTCTGTCCTGCGAAGTTTCTGTTTCCTTGGTTTCCAGATCTCTGAAATCCGGTTCCACTGATCCAGTTGACTTCTGCTTCTGTGTAGTCATCTTCTTCATCAGCTTCTACATCCTCCACTGAGCAGATTTGCTTGTTTAGCAGTTTCTGAACATTGTCAAGTGTAGCTTGTACCTCATTTATCTGTTCCTGTCCAAGGAACGCTGTAGATCTTGCTCTTACAATGTTCTTTGTGCTGTGGCTGGATGCTAAGTTGTCTATTAGCTTCACGGCATCTTCAGGATTCCTTGTGGTGAAGTTGCCTTCACTCGCAGTGTCTAGAGCCATCTGATATTTCAGTGCGATGCCACTGAAGAAAGTGCAGAGCAGCTGCACTTTGTTGAATCCATGGTGTGGGCAGTCTCGCTGGTAAGACTTGAATCTGATCCAGGTATCCTTGAATGACTCTCTAGGCTCCTGATTGAATGTGGCAATTTTCCTCCTTAAGTCTTCAGCGTGCGCATCATCAAAGAAGTTACGCAAAAATGCGTTTTTGATGTCGCTCCAGGATGTAAGAGATCCTGGTGGTAGCTGCTTAAGCCACTGTAATGCTTCTCCAGATAAAGAGTGTTTGAAGAGCTTACAGAGAAGGTAGTCCACAGAGACTCCATTGGCTTTGATAGCAGATATGAGATCCTCGAACCTCTCGGATGGTCCATGGGATGCTCATTGGACAGCCCATAGTAAGGTGTCTGTCCCACAAGGGTGTAGTACTGCGGCTTGAGCTGAAAATCGCCTCTAATAGCGGGGGACGAATGGCTGATCTGTTGGTGTAGAACTGATCTGGGCGGTTGTAGTCAGCTAGTGTTGAGCAGCCTCTTCTACAGGTTGAACAGCTCCTGTAGGTGCAGTTTCTGGCTCAGGGATTACTTCATTCGGCGTTGAGTTTCTGACCTGCTTCATTACGAAGGTGACCTTCTTGGTCACGCAAGTCTCCATTCTCATCTCGTGTGAGAACAATAGGCAACCATGACTCGCAGAATAGTATCGATCGATATACGGTTAGGGGTATCGATCGATGTCGGATGAAAGATGTCGGTCGACGGTGAAGTAGTGTCGGTCGACGGTGAAGTAGTGTTGGTCGACGTGAAGGTGCGGTATCGGTCGGCGAGCGGTGTCTCTCGTCGGCTGGATTGCGTCAATATTGGTCGACAGGTAGTTGATGGCGTCGATCGATGCAACGGATTTCCTTGCGGATTGAACGTTCCAAGCTAGCAGGGTCTTCGAGAACAAAAGTTGGGATTCCTTGTTGCTTCTGGTGCTGCTGGGCATGTACCTGAAAAGACAAGAAAAAATTTTGTGCCAGAAAACAAATTAAAATAAAAATAGAAATAACCTAGACCTAATCAGATTAGATCCTATTGTATCAAAGCTCCCCGGCAACGGCGCCAAATTTGATATCACTCAAATTACCCTAAGGAGTGACTTTACTCTCTCAAATAAGAGGTTCAGTTGTAGTACTTAGGGATCGAATCCAGAGAGCTAGTGTACAAATAAGATGCAATCTTAATGACTATGCTAGGTTGAAAATAGTTTAAAGTAAATTGCAGGTTTGCTGAGTAAGGATAAGATTACTCAGTTGAAAAGATTTGGTTTTGAAATAATAAAGAAAAGTAGTTAGATTCAGGGTAAGTATTAAGGAATTCAGGATTATAAATACTATAAAGGCTAACAAGTTGCTTGCATGATATGTCGAGCTCGACACTTATTAAATGAATCCATCAGCTCTCGCATTATTTAGACCATCTATTACTTAGATGCTAAATGGTGTTGCGGTCGGCTACTCTACCGATGGTATCGATCGATGGTTCGATAGGAATATCCACCGATACACCTCTAGCTACGTCGATCGATTACTCTATAGGTGTATCGATCGATACGGCTCTAAGCAAGCTTTATCTGAGTTGATACAATGCTCACCATGATCTTAGATCAGCTTTCTATCTCAAGAGGGTCATAGCATGTTTAGGATGTTGTCAGGTATTGCATGTAATAAACAATGCAATCCAAGTTCATGTTCTAGGTACCTAAGCTAGAAAAAGCATTAGTGAACAATCCTAACAATAAATATTACAACTACAGCAATTATAGGTTGGGGCTAATCCCTCATATCCTATTTAAACCCTAAATCTAACAAATGAATCTACTCAGACATGGCTAAGTAGTTCATAGCAACAAGGTAATAATAGAAATTCATAGACCTATTAGAGGGTGAACACTTAGGTTCCAATCACAAATATCATTGGATCTCTCCTCTAGGTCTAGAACTCTATAACCTTTGTTAACAAATAAAGAACTGAAAAGAAATGAGGAGAAGAGAAGAAACTCTTAGAAAAACTTATGAAAACTTGTATCTAATTATTTGCTTGTAAAAGACTTTTATAAAACTTCTTGTTCTTTTGCCAAAACACTTAGGCATATATAAATATGAGTTCATTAGGTTAAAAACTCGTCAGGGGCATTCTTGTAAAATGTGATATCTTGGGCTTCAAGTTTGCCAGGTCCAACTTGTCTTTCTGCCGCCTCAGTATCGATCGATAGTACAGGGTGTACATCGATCGATTATAGTCTCGACGTATCGTCCTTCGGCTAATGTGTGTCGATCGATTGCACAGAGTGTGCATCGATCGATGTGTGACTCTTGTGTCGATCTCTAGTCTTGATCACGGGTGAACTCTTCTTTAAGCTCCAAAAAGTCACCTAAAACATCAATTTTCTTCAAAATGCTTCTGAACCTGAAACATACCTAATAGACTCCAAAACATAGATAATAGTAGTAAAAACACTCATATACCATAGGTAAAAACGGGTGAAATCCATGGTATATCAATAAACACCAATATCGAGAACGGTGAGCGTACGCGAGCAGAGGAGGGGCAAATAAGCGAGCAAAACTGAGAAAAGACAAAACTACATCTCCGGAAATACTAAGGTATGTCCGACTTGGAAAATTTTCAATATCAAACTTGGAATTTTCGTAGGAAGGTAGTAAGCAATAAAACGCTCTTGAGACTGCCATAGAACTTTAGGGAACTATTTCGTAGGAAATTTTTCCTATTGCTCTTTAATTGCTCTGGTAGATCTTGCTAACCGATCCAATCTCTCGTACAACCGAAAAACGATCGCCACGCATTCAAGCGTACTCATCTCGCTTCCTAAAGAGAAAAAAAATTAGAGACACGAACTCCGTCTTAAAACCGACTCGTTCCTAGAAATTTTCTTTAAAACGGATATATTCCAAGTCGTCATCAATCCAGCGTCATCTTTAAAATCGACCCAGATTGTCAATCATCCCAATCCTCAAAAAAAAAACGTACAGAACTCTTTGAAAGAACAGTCCATCCATTTTCTTTTGGGAGGGGGAAGGAGGGAGTAGGTACGTATACTATACTCGTATACTCCCATACTTCAAAAACTTTTTACCTCGGCATTAAAAAAAAAACACTTTTAAAAAGTCAATTCTCGCAACGATAGACAGAAAAATATTTTGACAATATGATTCCTCACCAAAGCAAACGACAATCTAAGATTCGTCTAAACGCTAGAAAAAGAAATCGAGAACACAACTAGAAACAAATACGACAAAGGGAACACGTCCTCCCCGCTCGTCTACTTAATCTAGCTGTTTAACCGATTCATTTCGCTCAAGAAACCTACAGAAACATCGTTACTTTTACATCTCCATAAGTCGCGCCTATTTACTTAATTCGTAAAACCAGTCACCTGTTACTTACGCAAAGATTATTCGTATAAACCGAATCAAGCATACGAAGAAACCTTCGAAAGTAAACATAACAGGTTTTACGAAAAAATATTTTTCTTATTACAAAAACGAAGCTGTATGATCCGACATTGTAAGATCAATCTAAACTTTACTTCCTAACACCAGGATCTGTCAGATCCCATTCTTTAGCCATGCGGCTCACCAGCATCCACTCTCATCCCCTCGGTTACATCTGAGTAGGAAATCACACCGCAATTGAATCCGCACGGGCTCTCTATCGAGCTTCTTAGGCTTTGTCTCTATCCGATACAAAGGAAACAACTTCCATACGAATAAAGGAAACATTATACGAAACTTTCAACGTATAAATTAGACCCAAATTGGAAAACCTTTTCCTATGACCATGGGCATACTCGGCCTATCAATCTCGATAAGTCCTCGCCCAATTACGCCTTCCCTTCAAAGCTGAACTGGATCACGGTATCCATCTTAAGGACGATTCTAACCGACTTGACCTTATGGTCTAATCCTTTACCGACTACATCCTCGGCAATGCGGCTGAACACAAACTTCACGCCAAGCCAAAACAATTGAACGACCACCGCTCCAATAACATGACGGCTAAAAGATAATCCGCAATTTGTCTTGCAACGCTAAGTAACGATTACACAAACAATTATCGTATGACCCAGAAACGGGAATCATACGGTAAAATCGTCATAACAAAACTCAGGTTTAACAACCAAACAGTTAACGGAAAGGTTGAACTTGTCAAAAATCGACCAAGTTCCATATTCTATGATTCACTTTAAGCCCGCTATGTTTTACTCGTAAAATGTGGCATGTAAGGAAAACTCGCAACAGAGCTCTTAGAGCTATACGAAACATCCTCAAATATACGCGAAACAAATCTCGGAAGGCTAGCACCTCACTAAGCACAGTATAGGAGGACGCCTCTTTCCAGGGACAAACCTACGTGACCCCTTGGTCCTAACTTCTCTATCAACATAACATCCAAACCGGAACAACAGATTTGACTGCCAACATCCGCAGCTAAACCAAAATGTTTCTCCAAACATAGGGTTAAGACTTAACCCTCGCCACACTGCATAACATCATCAAGCCCGCGAACAATTCGAGCACGAAATGCGGCATACGAAAGAAAAACCAAACTTTAGCATTGCGAGACGTCGCAGACGCTTGAAGAAACATTTTTTCGAAAAAATACCATCCTCTATAAAAACACTACCTTGGAGGACCAAACAATCATACGCACTAACACCCTCTTGAAACATGTATCCTTCGCGAAGATTCAAAAACAGTAATATCTACCAATAAGTTTGTTGCTGATCAAAACGAACTCTTAACGGTCCTAAACAGACTTAGCCATCTCGTAGAGATAGCTCTCATACACCCGTCACAAGGGTAATAGCGCTATAAAAGAAATCCAAAATTTTGGTCAGCACTTTTAGGAGACTTAGAAATTGTCCTTGGAGAGATGCTCGATTCCAACCATACAAGTCGTATAAGCCGATAACCTATCGCGGACTTTAAATCAGTATGGAATCAGGTTGAAACTGTAACGGGATACGTAAGCCGAATTAGTCATCGCACCCCCTAAACCAGAAGTAAGCCTAGGTCTTGCCCTAAACCCAGCACACTGGTCTCTAACATCTCTAGGCATGATATCGAAAGATACGAGATCCCAAAATATATCTCTTCGCTTGTATTCCAACGTTCATAAAGTTCCGGAAAGAAAAATTTTCGCGTACATTCTCATCTAAAACGAACAGCAAATATAACGATCTACAAAGAGTTAGATATGAGATGACAACTCATACTCTTCCCTCTTCATTCATACGAATACAAACATGCTCTTAAAACGCGACACACAATTTTTTTAAAAAAAGGAAGTCGCAAAGCGGCTGGGATTCGAAGCCACACACTTTCAGTCCCGAAAACATAAATACGGCCACACTTGGCCAAAGGTCTAGTATAAAATGCCATCAGCAGCAACATGCCTCATAATCTCTACATGACATACAACTAGACAGTAAAGGTCTCATTGGAAAACAGGTCATAAGAGTCTTAACTCCAAGACGAACTACGAATGCCTTAATCCCTTTTGACAAAGGGTACGTAGGAAGCTTTCATCAATCGCAGCCTCAATCTTATAATTTAGATTCCACTCTTCTTAGAGTGAACGTACAACTTTCAACGGACATTTTCAACCATTAATTCCGCCTAACTTGCCTGCTTTGTCCTTATCGCACGCTAGAACCTCACATCTATGATCCACGGTTCCAACGGGATGGGGGGCTAACTGTTGGGGTCAAAAACGATCACGACGAAATTAAGGTTCGAAAATATTTCTCGAAAAAGATAATTCTCGTAAAAATTACTTAAACTAATTTTTACGATAAAATTATTGAAAAGATTTGTCCGCAGCGTCAAAACAAACTCCAATGGTTCGAGCATCAATCCACTCGACGATGGTCGAGTGGACATCGTAACTTGTCTACTCGACGATCGTTGTTGGGGTCGAAAACTGTCACGACAAAGTTAGTATCGAAACATTCAATAAAAACATACATCTCTGATATCTTTACAAAAAATATCGTCAAAGTCAAATCTTCGCAAGGAATTCTACGACTAGATCATGTTTTCCCTAAGAACGCGGTCACTAGGAAACGACCAAGAACGCACACGGCTCGGTCGCGTTTGGAGAAAAAGAATCAAACCAAGCTAGGTCGCTATAGCGACCGAGCCGCGAGACGAGTTCGGTCGCTGTAGCGACCGAACTCCATGCCAAGATTGGTCGCTATAGCGACCGAACTTCGAGCCAAGATTCGGCCGCAATAGCGACCAAACATGCATACATCACGGTCCTCATCTGAAACTTTCCGAAACGTCAATACAACAAAAATCTTGCAGTCTCAACTACCCTTTACTACAACCTTCCGCAGACCATGGCTTAACCATTTCTTGATTCTCGATCAAATGGGATCATCTGTCTAGTTTTACGACAAAAACCGCGGAAAACTGTCTTTATCGAAGAAACCGTAATAAACGTTTCGAGTGAAAAGACGGTCCAAAGAGTCCTAAAACTTGATTTGAAGCCCACTTACTATTTCTTAAAAACCCATAAACCATATGACGGTTTATGCTTGGAAGGATAAATGTCAAGTTCCGCGGATAAATGAAAAGTTTCCGCGGATAAACACGAAGATCGGGAAAATGGAATATCTCCATTTTTTGGCTATGACGGCTTAAGGACAGTAAGGGAAAGCGTAAACCGACCTAGAGGAGCTTACTATTTCTTAAAAACCCATAAACCATATGACGGTTTATGCTTGGAAGGATAAATGTCAAGTTCCGCGGATAAATGAAAAGTTTCCGCGGATAAACACGAAGATCGGGAAAATGGAATATCTCCATTTTTTGGCTATGACGGCTTAAGGGCAGTAAGGGAAAGCGTAAACCGACCTAGAGGAGAGTATATAAGGAGTTCAAGATGAGAGGCACAAGGAGACTCTCCTAGACTTAGAATTCTCTGGACTTAGAAACTTTTGGCTTTATTCTCAACAAATTCGGTTTCTATGACTGGCACACGATTACTAGCCAAACTCGCCTAGGCAGTTCGATCTCTTGTCCAGCTCTATCAATTGAACTACGTTCGACTTGATCCTCGAAAGGGGTACGTAGGCAGCCTTTAATAAGGTTCAGTCCGAAATCAATTAAAAACCTTTTTGTATCTTTTTCGTCTTTTGTTATCGAGCTGCGACTCAACTAGTTTTAAGGTTTTAGGTCGCTAGAACTAGGTAACTCGCTGACAGCCTTTGCGGCCAAAACTTTTATAATCTCTTGTAATGATCGCAACGCTCTTACGCGAGTAAGATCTACTGTTTTCTCTAAATTTATTTTGTTATCTTTTCATATTTTCCGCATCTATTTGGTCAGTTGTCGTTGGCTCCGCAGAGATCCGGGACCTCAGGAAAATTAGGGTTTTCCTACTTACCTTATTTATATGAAAATTGACAGTAAGAATTTTGGTCCCCACATTAAATATTTTTTAATAGCATTTTTTGTTTCATTTAGCTTACTTAAATTTTTTTTTTTTAAAAGTATAAAAATAAAAAATTATATATATAGAAATTACAATTTATAAATTAAAATTGATTTATAAGTTACAATTGATTTATAAAATAAAAATTGAATTACAAAAAAAAAAGAATTAAACTAATATTAGATGTCAAAACAAATTAAACCTAATGTTAATCAAATCATCTAAACCTAATCTCGTCGCTTTCTCACCAACTCGCCGTCAGCTTCCTCTTCTTGAATCTGAAGCCGTCATCTTCCTCAGTCTAATCCTTGTTGAAATCTTGGCTTGCATCTTCCAGCCGCTATGCCTGCCTGGCCTTACTTCCTCCATCACTTAAACAAATAATAACAGAGAGGGAGGCATATATATATATATATATAGAGAGAGAGAGAGAGAGAGAGAGAGAGAGAGAGAGAGAGAGAGAGAGAGAGAGAGAGAGAGAGAGAGAGAGAGAGAGAGAGATCGTGGTGGTGGATGTGATGCTGGGACTAATAAACGAGATCGTGGTGATGGTTGTTGGTGTCAAAATCGGTCACGACGGAATCAATGACTGAAAGTCTCTGAAAGTATTTCTTGAAACAAAAGTCTCGGATAATTTGAAAAGAAGTTATACGAGATTTTCTCAAATTAGAATATCCACTCTCTGTGAGATCGGAAGACTACGGCGCGGACGAGAGTCCCCGAAAGATCGGTCCGCTTCAAGGACATCAAGATTCGATCACCACAAAAGCCCTAAACACAAAAGAATCTGCCTCAAACGAAGAGGTCGTTCTCTCAAACCGTGAGGAACCAGAAAACGATCAAGATATCAAATCGAAGCCGTCGCCGAGATCTTCAGCCTGGCGCCGGCAGCACCCCGGCCTGGCGCTGGCGGCACCCGTCACGCGGGCTGGACTGGCGCCGGCGGCACCGACCTGCCGGGCGGCACTCGTGGCGCTGGCCGCCTGGCGCCGGCACCCAGCCTGGCGCCGGCGGCACCGTGACACGGGCGGCCTGGCGCCGGGCGGCACCGCCACGCAGGCTGGCCTGCCGGGCGGCACCGACCTGCCGGGCGGCACCGACCTGGCGCCGGCGGCACCCGTGACGCTGGCCGCCTGGCGCCGGGCGGCACCGTCGCCGGGCTGGCCTGGCGCCGGCACCCGCCGCGCTGGCTGGCAGCGGGCGGCACCGCCGCTGGCTGGCCTGGCGCGGCACCTCGCCTGGCGCGGTCGACGGCCCTCGTCCTGGTCTCGGTCCCATCGTGTTCGGTCTGATCCCATCTTGGCTTGTTTGGATCAATCATCATGAGTTTGGGACGATCACGGCTACGGAATAAACATCCTACGACTCGATTGGAATCGTCCTCGATGTTTTACGACAAAACTAGAAGGATTGGATTTCGTAGAAGATATCGTATAAAACAAGGTCGATTAACGAACATCGATCCTTTAGGTTATACGGTTTATTTTACGAAAGATAGTCTTTCCGAGAAATCGTATAAAACGTTTAACGACTTAAGACAAGTCCAAGGACTAACTTACGAATTTAGGAATTCAGGCCCAATCAGGCTATGACGGTTTGTCCGATATCGAACATCGGATAAACATCAAGTCACCGAAAACTTCGAGGATAATTACAAAGATCGACGAAAATGGAATACTTCCTGAAGAGATAAGCTTGGGCCCAAAGGCGAGGTCCATCATCCTAAGGCAAACCGACCTTGGAGTGGATATATAAGGAGAGCAAGGGCAGAAGAGAAGGGATCCGAAAATCCTAGATTGGAGACTTAGAGCATCCTGCTAGCTTAGAGAACTTAGAACTTAGGCGGTTAGGCCAGCGAGGCAGGACTCAGAACGTCTGGCGCCTCTTGTTCTAGTTTTATCTTCTCCGCAGACCCACGCTCCTCTCGGAAGGATCTAACTATACTTTTACTCAGAGCTCCGCATAGAAATCCTAGGCATTATCTTTGACATGCCCGCTTCTATGACCAACGCTCATATTAGGCGAACCAGGCCCTAGAACGTCTGGCCGCCTGCTCGAAATCTCCGCTCCTCTCGAAGGATCGGACAATTCTTTACTTAAGAGCTCCGCATAGAAACCCTAGGCGTTATCTTCGACATGCCTGTTTCTATGACAACGCTCATACTAGGCGAACCCGCCCAGACGGTTCGATCTCTTGTTCAATTCTTTCTAACTGAACTACGTCCGACTTGATCCTCGAAAGGTACGTAGGCAGCCTTTCTTAAGGTCCAGTCTCAAATCTTAACAAATCTTTTCCGCATTTATTCGGTCACTTGTCGATTGTCGCAGAGAATCCGGACCTTCAAGGAAAGTCGGGTTAACTTGGCTTTCCTCCGCAATCTTATTCATTAAAATCGGCGGTGTGAATTTTGGTTCCCACAGTTTGGCGCTAAGGAGGGGGGACGGATTACTCTTACTCATACGGCCGCAAAGCAGATCGAACCAATGTCCAGAAATATGAAAGAAAAAGTTGCAGTTTCGTCAACAATGGTAAAACAACTCCAGCAGCGACTGTTCCTATGGCCAACGCCACGCAAACGCCACGGTGCTCGAGCAAATCAAAACCTAGCGCGGCTTTCCGCCACAGGAAGAGCACAAAAACGAGCTCGCAATTTCTCTATCTAAACAGAAAGGGCAACGATAAAATCTATCAAACCCCAAAAATTCGTCTTGTTACCAAGTTAGAAAATCGCGAGCAAGGTTTCTACGAAAACGCTTCGAGAACCTCTCTGAAAAATAAAACTTATTCTCCTCGAAACCTTGGGAAACCCTATATTACTCGTGGAACAGAAGCACGGCAAATCGGTTCACCGATTCCCACTGCCATACTTCTTACAAACAACTCTCGAGGAACAAACGGGAAAACGAAAGGAGGTCGGAGCTTGATCTTACTAGGACGAAAGGAGGTCGAATCAGTCTTCCCAGTTCGCCTTAGTAAGAGCCCACTTTGTTTTCCTTTGTGTCTAGGTCAAAATGGCTTTCGTTTCGTCTCAATCGGAGTTTCCGTTGAGATTTTACGAAGGAACAAAATCACTCTCCGCCACCTCGCCGTGGACGAGAACAACCATCACCAACGTCACCTCGCCTGTGTAAACCTCACTTTGCTCTTGTTGGGGTCAAAAACGGTTATCTCAAAATCTACGGCTAAAGACCTTCCCAAAACTCAAAAGATTTCCCGCAAACGACAGACGAGGGAAAGATCGAACAACGAAAAACCCACAGACGGCAAGACGGCTGGCCGCGGCACGCTGGACGCTGGCTGGCCTGGCGCCGGCGGCACGCGACGCAGGCTGGCCTGGCGCCGAGGCATCCGGCCTGGCGCCGGCGGCACGCTGGACGCTGGCTGGCTGGCGCCGACGGCACTCGACCTGGCCGGGCGGACGCTGGACGCTGGCTTAGCGCCGCACCTCGCCTGCGCCGGCACGCGGCGATGGCTGGCGGCACGCGGACGCTGGCTGGCCTACGCCGCGGCATGCGGGATGCGGGCTGGCCTGGCACCTCGCCTGCCGGCGGCACGCTGGACGCTGGCTGGCCTGGCGCCGCAGCACTCGCCTGGCGCCGCGGCACGCTGGGCTGGCCTGGTGCCGGCGGCAGCCTGGCGCACGCGGACGCTGGCCTAGCCGGGCGCACGCTGACACGGGGCTGGCCTCGCCGGGCGCACGCTGGACGCTGGCTGGCCTGCCGGGCGGCACGCTGGACGCTGGCTGGCCTGGCGGGCGGCACCGCCTGCCGGCGGCACGCTGGACGCTGGCTGGCCCCGCGGCATACGCCGGCGCACCCGCCTGGCGTCGGTCGGCGCCCCGCCCTGGTCTCGGTCCCATCGTGCTCGGTCCGATCCCATCTTGGCTTGTTTAGATCAATCTTTGTGAGTTTGGTACGATCATGGTTATTCTAAACACCAATCGTCTCGACTATATGAGGAAATGGGATTCCTTCGAAATGCCAAACCTTCAAAAGACTATTTTCTCGAAAAATTTTGTAAGGGTTTTAATTCTTTGCAGGACGGAACAAAACGTCTTGAAAACTGCCGTAGAATTTAGGGAACTTAGGATTTAGGTGGATAGTCTAGCAAGCTAAGTCTTAGGCAAAATTTCCAGTCTTGTTCCATCGTTCCTTGATTGTCCAGGCAGAACATGCAAACCGATCTAGTCTCTCGAAAAACCGAGAAACGATCGCCACGCGTTCTAAAAGCATACTCATCCCGCTTCCTAAAAGAAAGAAAAAACGTAAACAAGCCTTCGGAAGAACGGCTAACCCGTTTTCTTGAAAAAAAGGAAGTAGGTGCGATACTATATCCGTATAATCCCATCTTCGAAAACTTTTTGCTTCAGCATCAAGACATTGCTTTTGACAAAGAAAACTCTCGCAGCAATAAGATTCATCTTAAGAACGCTAGCGCATAGCCCAACCGTTACAAACATAGTCCTGAAAACTCTATGTCACCTCTCGTCGCAAACTCGCAACTAAAAACGTGTACCGACATCAGACTAATATCACGACGGTGAACTACGAAAATAACGAAATAACCTTCGGTAAAACTCCACGAGTAGTTCAAGCAGCTTTCGTCAAAGGTCTAAATCATAGCGAAACATTTCCGTGTAATCCGCGGAAACATCGCTACTTTAACAATCTGCGATTTTCTATCTCCATGAAACCGGTCATCCATTACTTTCGTATAACAAGAACGTTTTAAAACAAAACAGCCTAGGGAAAAAACATGATCGGTCTCATGCAAAACGATTTCGCAGTACGCAAAAGTGAATGAGGAAAACATAATCCGTGGTCGCGAATATCGCAAGTAATTTGTGAGAAACGCTCTCCGGTTACCTTTGCGAAAACCCCCTTACATCACTTTTACGAAAAATCCTCTGTATGGTCGAGTCAATTCATACAAAGCAACTTTCGTAAAATAAACATAATGGGTCCAACGGGTAACTGACATAGACAGTTTTCGCTCCACAAGGTTTCTGGCTCCTGCTTTCACTCCCCGCGGTTACGTCCGAGCAGGAAATAATCACGCAGACGAACCCGCACGTGTCCTGCGTCGATCCCTTAAACTTTGTCCCCCTCGGATAAAATGAAACGATTTTCATGCAACAAAAAAAAATTTTATACGAACCATTCATCGTATAACTGAGACCTAAAGTGGAAGATCGTTTCTAAAAGCCATCAGCAATAATTCAGAAAACTCCGCTATGCTTGGCATGTCTATCTCGGCAAACGCTATTTGGCCCTCGGCCAACTACGCCCTTCCGTAAAGCCCGGACCTGAATTCGGCATCCGCATTAAGGACAATCGTAAACTAACATGACCTTAATAAGGGTCATGGTCTGATCGTTTACCAAACAACTTCCTTGGCGATACGGCTGAATCTAGCCTCCATGCCAATCCAAAGCTACTGAGCGACCACCGCTCCAATCACTTATCAGCTAAAAACAACAATCCACGATTTGTTCATAGAACGCCAAGTGACTATTACGCAAGCAATTTGTCGCAACCCAGAATCGGAAATCATACGATAAACTCTCCATACCAAAACTCAGTCCTAACAACCATATGGTTAACGGAAGATTCAAACTCATCGTCAATCGATTAAGTTCTATACGCCCCGTAAACACTGCATGAAAAGAAACACTCGTGACAAGGCTCCAAGAGTTATACGAGTCATCCTTAATATATAAAAACAAATCCCGGAAGGCCAACACTTCACGAAGCACTGTGAATGTAGACGCTTCTCCCTGGGTCGAACTTACGCGACCTCTTGGTCCTGCGTCTAAACCGAAACAACAGTTTCTGGCTGCGAACATTCGCAAAACATCTCCAAAGCCCGCGAACATTTCAACCACGAAATGCGGCACAAGGGAAACTCGACCTTCAGCACTGCGAGACGCCGCTAACGCCGAAGGACATTCTTTTCCTCAAAACGCCAGACGAAATCCTCCTCTAGAACTCAAACATACAAACATACCTCTAAACGGTAACATGCCTCTAAACTGGCATCATTTCGTTGTTGCTGATCACAACAAACGAACTCTAACGCCCTAAACAGACAAATAGCCGCCTTCAAGGGTAGGCTCTCTTGCATCCGACAAGGATAAACATAGCTATACAAGAAATCCAAAATTTTGGTCTAGCTCTTCAGAAGGAAGTAGCTCGACTCACGCCACAAATCATATAAGCCGACAACAATTCGCGGATTTTAAACGGTACGAGTCAGGTTAAAATCGCAAACAGGCAAAACGAAGCCGATTTGTCATCGCAAAGCCTCAGTCCGAGAGTAAACCTAGGTCTTGCCCTAAACCCAGCCACGCTGGATCTTGACATCTCACGACATAGTATGGTATACGAGATCCAAAATTTGTCTCTTTACTTAAGCCTATTCGTTTCACGAACTTTCCGCGAATCGGTAAACCGCGGAAAATCTCGCTTTATGCAAACAATAGGTACGGTGATCATCAGGGAACTAGGAATGAGACGACAACTCACACCCTCTTTCGTGCCGAAAAACTGAAGTTCATAAATAATCGAAAAATTAATACATCAACAGAATCATGCTCGAAAGTCTCTCATGACACATAACCAGACCATATAAGTCTCGAAAACAGATCACAAGGGTCTTAAACTCCAAAACGAACTACGGAAGGCTTGATCCCTACACCAAGGTGCGTAGGCAGCCTTCAAAGGCAGCCCCAATCTTACCACTTTCAACGGAGCCTTTCAACCATTAATTCCGCCTATCTTACCTGACATGTCTTATCGCCGCAAGAACATCACAAAGGTTCTAACGAGCTGGGGGGCTAACTGTTGGTGTCAAAATCGGTCACGACGGAATCAATGACTGAAAGTCTCTAGAAAGTATTTCTTGAAACAAAAAGTCTCGGATAATTTGAAAAGAAGTTATACGAGATTTTCTCAAATTAGAATATCCACTCTCTGTGAGATCGGAAGACTACGGGCGCGGACGAGAGTCTCCGAAAGATCGGTCCGCCGCCAAGGACATCAAGATTCGATCACCACAAAAGCCCTAAACACAAAAGAATCTGCCTCGAAACTTGAAGAGGTCGTTCTCTCAAACCGTGAGGAACCAGAAAACGAACAAGATATCAAATCGAAGCCCTCGCCGAGATCTTCAGCCTGGCGCCGGCGGCACCCCGGCCTGGCGCTGGCGGCACCCGTCACACGGGCTGGACTAGCGCCGCGGCACCGACCTGGCCCCGGCGCACCCGACGCTGGCCGCCTGGCCGCGGCACCTGACACGGGCCGCCTGGCGCCGCGGCACCCACACAGGCTGGCCTGGCGCCGCGGCACCGACCTGGCCGGGCGGCACCCGTGACGTGAAGATTTGAAGTATAAAGAAGAGATTAAGAGAGATTTAAGAGAGACATTGCAACCGAGAGGAGAGAGAGATAGGCGAGTTGAGAGAGATAGAATGAATGAGGAATCTCTTATTTTCCTTGATCCATTTTTCTGAATACATGCCTTTAAATAGACTCAAACAAATGTTAAACAATGGGCAAGTTGACTAGAAGAAAAGAATAAACAATGAGGCTGATCTTGGCAGTGCACGTCCAGCCATGGTGGAAAGGGACAGGTCCTGAACGTCTCTCTCTCCTTCACACCACCCGTGACTTCTTCCTCAACGGTCTTCTTCCCTATTGTCGACATCTTATTTTTATTCTAAGGCAAGTTGCATCCTTCATTCTCAAGTATGAACCTTGCCTTGTCTTGAAAGACACGTTAGGTCACTCCTTGACCCTAACTGTACGGACAGGTGAGGATCCTTTTCTTGATCATTCCGAATGCTTGCCTAACCTTGATGTCTCCTTCTTGGTCATTTATGCCTTCATGTCAACACTCCCCTTCAAGCTTGACCATAGAAACTTCTGGTCAAGCTTGGACTCCATGAAGCATTCCCTCATTAAAACCTTTACTTGGAAAAACCTCTTGGGATAAAACCAAGCAAAGGAAAAGAGTAGAACACTTCATGGCAAGAGGATCAGTGACAGGTAAGGTTTGTGAGTCCAAGTTTAGGATGGATGAACTCACAAACTTTAATGCTGGCTGCCTTGGTGAATATGTCAGCTAGTTGATCTTCACTCCTAGTGTAGCATGGAAGTATCACTTGCTGCTCTACTGCTTGTCTCACCTTGTGGCAGTCCACTTCTATATGCTTTGTCCTCTCATGGAATACTGAATTTGATGCAATGTGTATTGCGGCCTGATTGTCACAATGCATAGTCATTGGTGTGTTGATCTCAATCCCCAAGTCCCTTAGCAGTCCCTTGATCCATATTAGCTCACTTGTGAGCTTTCTCATTGATCTATACTCTGCCTCAGCACTTGAACAAGATACCACCTTCTGCTTCTTGCTCTTCCATGTGACCAGATTTCCTCCAATGAAGGTGCAATAGCCTGTGGTTGATCTTCTATCAATCCTATCTCCAGCCCAATCAGCATCACAGTACCCCACCACTTCAGTGCTCTTGTTACACGCCATCCATATTCCCTGACCAGGTGCTTCTCTTAAGTATCTCAAGATTCTCACCACCATGTTCCAGTGATGTATCTTAGGGGCTTGCATATGCTGGCTTACTTGATTCACAGCAAAACACACATCTGGCCGAGTGATAGTAAGATAGATGAGCTTCCCAACCATTCTCCTATACTTCTTGACATCAGTGAATGGAGTTGCATCAAACTCCCCTCTCAGCACCTTGTAGCCTTCTTCTAATGGTGTCCTGGCCTGTCTGCCTCCAAGGTCTCCTGCCTCATTTAAGATATCAAGTGTGTACTTTCTTTGGGATAGAAAGAGGCCCTCCTTGGAACGGCACAATTCAATCCCTAGAAAGTACTTTAACTCTCCCAAATCCTTAATATCAAATGCATTTTGAGGAAAGCTTTGGTTGAGGAGATACCTTCCTGGTCACTACCAGTGATGATGATATCATCCACATACACAAGGATGACTACAATGCCTTGGTTGCTAGTCAGTGTGAAGAGAGTGTGGTCAGCTTGAGATTTCACAAAACCTCTCCCATTGAGTGTGGTGCTTAGTTTGTGATACCATGCTCTTGGAGATTGCTTCAAGCCATAGATGGCCTTCTTTAGTCTTAAGACATTCCCTGGTTTCACCATATCTTCAAGGCCAGGAGGTGGTCTCATATAGACTTCATCTTCTAATTCTCCTTGAAGAAATGCATTCTTCACATCCATCTGCCATAGATCCCACTCTAGGTTGACAGCAAGAGATAGGAGGATCCTGATTGTATGTAGCTTAGCCACTGGTGCAAATGTATCCAAGTAATCTTCACCATATACTTGAGTATACCCTCTTGCAACCAATCTGGTCTTTTCCTTTCTGGTTTTCCATTAGCCAGATACTTGATGGTGAAAATGAGCATACTTGTTACTGCTTTCTTGCCTTTGGGAAGCTCACTTTCAAACCAAGTGTTGTTCTTGATCATGGCTCCTATCTCATCTCCAACAGATGCCTTCCACTCCTCATGTTGCATAGCTTCTTCATAGGTTCTTGGAATGTACTCCTGATCCAATTCACTGATGAAGACTTGATGTTCTTCTGGATATTGGGCTAGAGAACATGCTGCACTGATTGGGTGAGCTACGGCTTTAGCATTAAAGTAGACCCTTGTGTTGATCCAATTTGAAGCTGGTTTCCTGTTTCTTGTACTCCTTCTCAAAGGCTGAATCTGCTCAGGTTCAGGTTCATCATTTGGCGCCTCATGTACTATCTCAGCATCTGATTCTGGTGGAATCTCATCTTGATCATGTGATACTGAGTTATCTTCAGGTTGAGCTTGTGCAAATTGCTCATTGTTGTTTCCACTGCCCCTCAGGATCAAGGTGAGATACTCCAACATCTTCTACTGTCTCATCTACAGCTTGTGTGTGCACTTCCCTGTCCTTTTCCGGTGCATCTGGTAAACTGATCCCTAGTCTTTCCATTAAGACTCTCAGGTTGTTGGCTCTATCTGAGGCTGATTGAGATAGATCTTTGAGTTCTCCCCAGATCTTCTCATCATAATAGCCTTTTTCTTCCATGAACTTAACATCTCTGGATACTAGAACTCTCCTGGTTTCTGGATTGTAACACTTGTATCCTTTTGATGTGTTGAATACCCAATAAACATTGCCTTTGTGCTTCTGGCCTCTAGTTTGTTCCTTAGTTCTCCTGGTACCAAGACAAAGCAAACACAACCAAACACACGCAAATGATCTATGGATGGTTTAGTCTTGTTCAATACCTCATATGGTGTGGCATCCTTAAGTACTCTGGTGGGAGTGCGGTTGATGAGGTAAGTGGCAGTGACAACTGCATCTCCCCAAAACCGCTTAGGTACATTTCCATGGAACATCATGCTCCTGGCCACCTCCATCAGGTGCCTGTTCTTTCTCTCTGCCACACCATTTTGTTGGGGTGTGTAAGGACAGCTAGTTTGTTGTATAATCCATTGAGCAGCTAGGTATTGTTTGAAGGCTGTGCTAGTGTATTCACCACCATTATCTGATCTAAGAATCTTTATCTTGACATTAAAATGGTTAGTGACATAATTTTGAAATTTTTAAAAGCTTCTAGCACCCTATCTTTTGATTGCAGCAGTGTGATCCATGTATACTTAGATTTCTCATCTATAAATGTCACAAAGTATTTATGCTGTTCTCTAGATGCACAAGGAGCAGTCCACACATCTGAATGAACCAGATCAAAGCAATTATCATAGATGGTCATTGATTTAGGAAACACATTCTTACAATGCTTTCCTAAGATACAAGCCTCACAATCACTTTTAAAAACAATACTAGGCAACAGGATGTTCAAGGCACGAGAATGGGGATGTCCTAATCTAGCATGCCATATTACATCTTTAGGGAATTGAGAAACAGAATTGAAATAGCAAGATAAATCAGCTACTGGCCGAGTGTCTTCAAGCAAGTACAAGTCTCCCTTGGTCACACCTTTGCCAAGCAACCTACTAGACTCAATATCCTGAAAGTAAACCTCATTAGGAGGAATGTAACATGACAGTTTAGATCATTAGTGGCCTTTTGACAGAGACTAAATTTGATGCAAATGTGGGCATGAAAAGGCTTTAGACACTTTATCAAATAATTTCAGTTCACCTATACCTCTTATTGGAATTTTATCACCATTTGCAATCATCACATTCCCTAAGGCAGGTTTCACATTTTTAATTAAACTAGAGTCACTAATCATATGGTGGGAAGCACCAGAGTCAATAATTAATGGTCTAGCATTCTTAACATTGTTTTGAGAACCCTTAGCAGTGTGACAAGCATTGTGTGAAAACCAAGGGTTTTAGGTATACCAGAGTTTTCTTTCAAGGCCTTGATGAGAGCATCCAAGTCAGATCGCCTGATAGTCTCATCCTGGTTGGTCCTTGCTGTGGAGTACATTGATGTAGAGGTCATGGCTTCCTCCACCCTGGTTGTTGGAGCACATTGAGCTTGGAGTCACTGGTTCAGTTCCATCAGCTGAGAGGTGGGCTCTTGCATCTTGGAAGCGTGGCTCCTTGAACTTGTTTGGCTTAAGGTGAGGATGGAGAATCCAGCACTTGTCCTTCATGTGACCTTTCTTCTTGCAATGGTCACAGATCAAGACCTTCCTCTCATCCTGCTTGTATGCTGCCTTGTTTGCCATTGCTTCCTCAGCTTGATGAGCCATGGTTAATTCTCCTTTGTTTCCAAATAACCCCATAGATCCTTCCTCCTTCTGGATTTGCACACACATCATCAAGGTCAGGTAACTTCTCAGCTCTCAGGATATGCTTGATAAGGCCTCCATAGGATGGGTTGAGTGTCAGCAGCAGCCCAAACACCTTATCTTCCTCGCCTAGAGTTCAAGGTATCCGGATCAGTGGTATGAGGTCTAAGGAGCTCCAGCTCTGCCCACAGAGACCTAAACTTGCCAAAGTGAGGTTGGAACTCTGTTTCTCCTTGGCTGAGAGCATTGATAGCTCTCTTTACTTCAAATACTCTGGTGAGGTTGGATTGATTTCCATAAACCTTGTAGAGTATCCCACAGCTGCTTGGTAGACTCACAGTATGAGTAAGACTCCATAATAGCTGGGTCAAGTGAGCTTAGGAGGGCCGTGAGAACCATGAGATCCTCCTGACCCCATTTGTCTTCATCAGCTACCACCGTCTCCTTTCCATCTTCTCCTTGGACAGTCTGTTTTGGAGCTGCTGTAGTTGATACATGACTCCATAAACCTTTTCCTCCAAGGGCATTCTTTACCATCCTGGCCCATAAGAGATAATTAATCCCTTTCAAGGTCACAGGAATGGTCAGAGATCTGTTGTTGTCCATCTTCAATTCGCCAGGTACTCAAGAACAGAGATATGAGTTTGAAACAGTGAAGAACACCAAGAACAGAGAGAGAAACAAAATAAGAATTAAGAACAGAGTAAAGCTTGTTTGCGGAAGAGAATAGGTTCAAGAGCTTTGATGCTCTGATACCATGAAGATTTGAAGTATAAAGAAGAGATTAAGAGAGATTTAAGAGAGACATTGCAACCGGAGAGGAGAGAGAGATAGCGAGTTGAGAGAGATAGAATGAATGAGGAATCTCTTATTTTCCTTGATCCATTTGTTCTGAATACATGCCTTTAAATAGACTCAAACAAATGTTAAACAATGGGCAAGTTGACTAGAAGAAAAGAATAAACAATGAGGCTGATCTTGGCAGTGCACGTCCAGCCATGGTGGAAAGGGACAGGTCCTGAACGTCTCTCTCCTTCACACCACCCGTGACTTCTTACTCAACGGTCTTCTTCCCTATTGTCGACATCTTATTTTTATTCTAAGGCAAGTTGCATCCTTCATTCTCAAGTATGAACCTTGCCTTGTCTTGAAAGACACGTTAGGTCACTCCTTGACCCTAACTGTACGGACAGGTGAGGATCCTTTTCTTGATCATTCGATGCACCGACCTGCCGGCGGCACCGTGGACGCTGGCGGCCTGGCGCCGGCGCACCCGTCGCACGGGCTGGCCTGGCGGCACCGTCGCGCTGGCTGGCCTGGCGCCGGCGGCACCCCGGCCTTGCGCCGGTCGACGGCCCTCGTCCTGGTCTCGGTCCCATCGTGTTTGGTCTGATCCCATCTTGGCTTGTTTGGATCAATCATCATGAGTTTGGGACGATCACGGCTACGGAATAAACATCCTACGACTCGATTGGAATCGTCCTCGATGTTTTACGACAAAACTAGAAGGATTGGATTTCTCGTAGAAGATATCGTATAAAACAAGGTCGATTAACTTGAACATCGATCCTTTAGGTTATACGGTTTATTTTACGAGAAAGATAGTCTTTCCGAGAAATCGTATAAAACGTTTAACGACTTAAGACAAGTCCAAGGACTAACTTACGAATTTAGGAATTCAGGCCCAATCAGGCTATGACGGTTTGTCCGATATCCCGAACATCGGATAAACATCAAGTCACCGAAAACTCGAGGATAATTACAAAGATCGACGAAAATGGAATACTTCCTGAAGAGATAAGCTTGGGCCCAAAGGCGAGGTCCATCATCCTAAGGCAAACCGACCTTGGAGTGGATATATAAGGAGCGCAAGGGCAGAAGAGAAGGGGATCCGAAAATCCTAGATTGGAGACTTAGAGCATCCTGCTAGCTTAGAGAACTTAGAACTTAGGCGGTTAGGCCAGCGAGGCAGGACTCAGAACGTCTGGCCGCCTCTTGTTCTAGTTTTATCTTCTCCGCAGACCCACGTTCCTCTCGGAAGGATCTAACTATACTTTTACTCAGAGCTCCGCACATAGAAACCCTAGGCATTATCTTCGACATGCCCGCTTCTATGACCAACGCTCATATTAGACGAACCAGGCCCTAGAACGTCTGGCCGCCTCCTGCTCGCAAATCTCCGCTCCTCTCGGAAGGATCGGACAATTTTCTTTTACTTAAGAGCTCCGCACATAGAAACCCTAGGCGTTATCTTCGACATGCCTGTTTCTATGACAAACGCTCATACTAGACGAACCCGCCCAGACGGTTCGATCTCTTGTTCAATTCTTTCTAACTGAACTACGTCCGACTTGATCCTCGAAAGGGGTACGTAGGCAGCCTTTCTTAAGGTCCAGTCTCAAATCTTAACAAATCTTTTTCCGCATTTATTCGGTCACTTGTCGTTGGCTGTCGCAGAGAATCCGGACCTTCAAGGAAAGTCGGGTTAACTTGGCTTTCCTCCGCAATCTTATTCATTAAAATTGACGGTGTGAATTTCGGTTCCCACAATGGTGGTGGTTGTAGTGATTGAGAAAGATAGAAATACAAATAAGAATTATATGAGATTATTTTTGGATCTGAAACAAAAAAAAATAAAGAAGAAGAAAATAGAGATTTCGTGAGACAGGGAAGGAAGGAAGGAAGAGAGTGAGATGTGTGATTACTAGCCTAGGATAAAAAATAACCAATGGTCAAGATTGCTATCCATGTGTTTGAGATATTAACCAATGAGAAAAAAGGAACAGGATAAACAAAACATTGATTTGTTGCCTTTTGATTGAAATCAATCAAAGGCCAAAATTAACTCATTAGAAAATTGATTTTCATTTAATATAGTAATTAAGTTAGATTAAATATTTATTTATAATTTCGACCAAATCTATATATAATTAATTTAATTATAGTTTGGGCTTAATGTTTCCAAAAATAGATTGAAAATTTTATAATTTTTATAAGTTATGATATAGTTTAATGTAAAATGAAATTAGTTTAAAGGTTTAAAATAGAAGAGTTATAGTAAATGAAATAATGTTATTCTTGTGTTTGGGATATTAACCTATGACAAATTTTCATTGTTTTTCCTTTTTTCCATTTTTGTTTAAAGTAATATCTACAAAGCTATTGATTTAAGTTAATTTTATACAATGTAAATAATAAAATTTGAGTTATAAATGTTGTTAATGATTATAATTTTGATTAGTTATTTATAAATTAGAAAAATTGATTAATTAATTGTGTCAAAGTCCTAAATTTTTAAATTGTAATATGAAATTAGTTTAAATGTTTAAAGAGCAAGAGTATAGTAAATATATAAAATTAGTTTAAAGGTTTAAATGTTTGAGTATAGGGTCTGAGGATTAAAGGATTGGGGTATTGAAATTTGAGATTAATTTTTAAACTGAAATATGAAATTAGTTTAAAAGTTTAAAGTAAAAGAGCTATAGTAAATGAAATTAGTTTAGAGGTATAAAGGTTTGAGTATAGGGTTTGAGGGTTAAAGGTTTGAGGTATTGAGATTAATTTTTGAAAAGGAAAAAACTTTTAAGTTTATATTTATCTAAAGTTAAATTTAAAATTTGATGTTAGAATTAGAGTTTAATGTTTATGTTTAGAATTTAGGATTTAAAAATTTGTTTAGGGTTTAGGGATTCAAAAAGGTAAACATAGCGTTTTTCATTATGTGCTATTAAAAATACTCTATCATAGCGGTTCTCACAAAGTGCTATGTAAAGTGTATATCAAAAAAAAAAAAAAATTCGGCCCAACCAAAGATAGCATTTGTTTTTCGCAAACGCTATCTAAAACTAAAGGATGTATCAACCATAGTAGAAACGGAAAAAATGCTATCCTCCGCTATAAAAACCTCTTTTTCTTGTAGTGTTCAAAGGTGCATGAAGTCTATCTTCTCTGACCTCATTGAGGATGTTGTGGAGGTAATCATGGATGATTTTTCTGTCTACGGATCTTCGTTTTCTGCTTGTTTGTCAAATTTGTGCAGGGTCCTACAGAGATGTGAAGACACCAACCTTGTGCTGAATTGGGAGAAGTGCCACTTCATGGTTACACTTTATGGTTAAGGAAGGAATTGTCCTCGGACACAAGATTTCAGAAAAGGGTATTGAGGTGGATAAGGCCAAGATTGATGTGATGGTTGGGTTAGCTCCACCAAGGACAGTGAAGGACATTAGAAGCTTCCTTGGTCATTCTGGATTCTACAGGAGGTTCATCAAAGACTTCTCCAAAATTGCTAGGCCATTGACCAAGTTGCTGTGCAAGGAAGCTACCTTTAGCTTTGATGAAGAGTGTCTTGAAGCCTTTAAGAAGCTGAAGAGTGCGCTCATCAGTGCTCCCATTGTTCAACCACCATATTGGGATCTCCCCTTTTGAGATTATGTGTGATGCTAGTGACTATGCTGTGGGAGCAGTTTTGGGGCAAAAGAAAGACAAGAAGACACATGTGATCTACTATGCTAGTAGAACTCTTGATGATGCCCAAGTGAAGTATGCTACAACGGAGAAGGAGATGTTGGCTATTGTCTATACCTTTGAGAAGTTCAGGAGTTACTTGGTTGGGTCTAAAGTCATTGTCTTGATCATGCAGCATTGAGACATCTTTTGGCCAAGAAAGATGCTAAGCCAAGACTGTTGAGGTGGATTTTTCTGTTACAATAGCTTGATCTTGAGATCAAAGACAAGCAAGGAGTTGAGAATGGTGTAGCTGATCACTTATCTAGGCAGAGAGTAGAGTGTGGAATTCCTATTGATGAAGGACTTCCAGAGTAGCAGATTATGGCCATAGGAGCAGTGGTGACAGCTTGTGAAACTGGTAGGAAGCTTGACGAGGTCAAGGCAACAGACGAGAAAGATCCTTGGTATGCTGATTTGGTAAACTACTTAGCTTGTGGAAGAGAACCATTGGGTCTTGAAGGTTATGCCAAGAAGAAGTTCTACACAGATGTGAAGAGATACTATTGGGGTGATCTTTACCTCTACATTCTTTGTAGCGATCAATGATATACCATGGATTTTACCTGTTTTTACCCATGGTATATGAGTGTTTTTACTACTATTATCTATGTTTTGGAGTCTATTAGGTATGTCTTCAGGTTCAGAAGCATTTTGGAGAAAATTGATGTTTTAGGTGCCTTTTTGGAGCTTAAAGAAGAGTTGACCCGTGATCAAGACCAGAGGTCGACACCAAGAGTTACACATCGATCGATTCACACTCTGTGCTATCGATCGACACATATTAGCCGAAGGACGATACATCGAGACCATAATCGATCGATGTACAACCTGTACTATCGATCGATACTGAGGCGGCAAAAAGACAAGTTGGACTTGGCCGAACTTGAAGCCCAAGATATCATATTTTACAAGAATGCCCCTGACGAGTTTTTTAACCTAATGAACTCATATTTATATATGCCTAAGTGTTTTGGCAGAGATACAAGGAGATATACAAGTTTTTAATAGTTTCTAAGTTTTAGAGGTTTTTCACCTCCTTCTTCTTCTACTCATTTCTTTTACTGTTTTCATTACTTTGCAAGTTCTCGATAAAGTTCTATTCAATTCTTTATTTGTTCTTCTTAACAAAGGTTATAGGATTCTAGATCTAGAGGAGAGATCCAAAGACATTTGTGATTGGGACCTAAGTGTTCACCCGCTAATAGATCTATGAATTCCTATTATTACCTTGTTGCTATGAACTACTTAGCCATGTCTGAGTAGATTCATTTGTTAGATTTAGGGTTTAAAAAGGATATGAGGGATTAGCCCCAGCCTATAATTGTTATAGTTGTTGGGGTCAAAATCGGTCAACGACGAAATATCACCCGAAAGTCCTCGGAAGAAAACTAAGTGACGATCGAAACCGAGAAACGGGTCGTCACTTGACGAACTTACGGGAAAGCACGAACGGACCGTGAGCCCCGGGGATCAACGAAGGCGAGCAACAGCAGCATCGGCAGACACGGGACATGCCACGGGCGGTAGTGCGCCTGGCGCCGGCGGCAGACCGACCACGCCGCGCCTGGCGCCGGCGGCAGACCGACCACGCCGTGCCTGGCGTCGGCGGCAGACCGACCACGCAAGCCGGGGCGGGCGCCTGGCCGGCGGCAGGCTCATCCTCTCCCGTCTGGCAACAGCGGCAGGCCCGTCATCTCCCATCCTGCGCCGGCGGCAAGGGTCCTGGCGCCCATCCGTGCAGTCGTCTCGTGATCTCGGGCAACGGCAACATCTTGGTCCCTTAAACCCATGTTCGGATTGTTCGAGAAACACGACGATTCTTCCGCAGCCTTCTCGATTGTTTAACAAAGTTCATATTTTAAAATCTTAGTTCGAAGCCTCATTACTCAAAACCCTCGAAGACGGACGCACGAATCCAATTCCATCTCGATCCCGATACTCGAGAAATCTCGGAAGAACATAAAGGGTTCAAATGATGAATGGATTTCGATTCATCGTATAAAACGATCACGGTTATTCTAAACACCAATCATCTCGACTATACGAGGAATTGGGATTCCTTCGGAAATGCCGAAACCTTCGAAGACTATTTTCTCAAAAAACCGTAAAACGCCTAAAAAGCCCGACATGACCAAAACGGCCCACTTACGATTTTCCGAAAAGGAAGGATAACTATGACGGTTTATCCTTATCCTCACATAAGAGATAAATGTCAAGTTTCCAAAAGGTAAATATCAAGTTTCCAGAAGATAAATGTCAACTTTTCTGAAGATAAATGTCAAGTTTCCCAATAAACACGAAGACGGACGGAAATGGAAAAAGTCCGATTCAGCCCGAAGGAAGATAGACCGTCTTAAGAGGAATATATAAGGAGAGCTTTGGAGGAGGAGCAGATCATCACAAAATTTCCAGAGCAATTTAGCACTTAGAGCAAATTCAACATTTCTTTTCTGTTTTCACTAGCGAGCTGCGACTCAACTAGGTTAGATTTAGGCGGCCGGACTAGCGGACTTTTCGACAGCTCTTGTAGCCGATTTCTTTACCTGTTGTTCACGCTCAAACGCGAATTCAGAAATAAGATCTCTTTCGCTCTATTTGTACAATTTTTATTTTACAACTCAAATTCACATTGATTGTGTCGTGTGTGGCCCAGCAGATATCCGGTACCTTCATGGAAGGTTAAGTTTACTTGGCTTTCCTCCAAATCAAACGAAAACTCGACAGTGCGAATTTCGGTTCCCACAATAGTTGTGATATTTATTGTTAGGATTGTTCACTAAAGCTTTTCAAGCTTAGCTACCTAGAACATGAACGTGGATTGCATTGTTTATTACATGCAACTCCTGATAACATCCTAAACATGCTATGACCCTCTTGAGATATGGGAAAGCTGATCTAAGATCATGGTGAGCATTGTATGAACTCGCGCATAAAGCTTGCTTAGAGCCGTATTGATCGATACTCCTATAGAGTAATCGATCGACGTAGCTAGAGGTGTATCGGTCGATATTCCTATCGAACCATCGATCGATACTGTCAGCAAGATAGCTGACCACAAACACCATTTAGCATCTAAGTAATAGATGGTCTAAATAATGCGAGAGCTGATGGATTCATTTAATAAGTGTTGAGCTCTGACATATCATGCAAGCAACTTGTTAGCCTTTATAGTATTTATAATCCTAAATTCCTGAATACCTACCCTGAATCTAACTACTTTTCTTTATTGCTTTATAACCAGATCCTTTCAACTAAGTAATCTTACCATTACCCAGCAAACCTGCAATTTACTTTTATACCATTTTCAATCTAGCATAGTCACTAAGATTGCATCTTATTTGTACACTATCTCTATGTGAATTCGATCCCTAAGTACTACAACTGAACCTCTTATTTGAGTGAGTAAAGTCACTCCTTAGGGTAATTTGAGTAATATCAAATTTGGCGCCGTTGCCGGGGAGCTTTGATACAATAGGATTTAATCTGATTAGGTCTAGGTTATTTTTATTTTTATTTTGATTTGTTTTCTGACACAAAATTTTTTCTTGTCCTTTCAGGTACATGCCCAGCAGTACCAGAAGCAACAAGGAATCTCAACTTTTGTTCTCAGAAGACCTGCTAGCTTGGAACGTTCAATCCGCAAGGAAATCCGTTCCGCGTCGATCGACACCATCAACTGCTTGTCGACCGACACCGACGCACCCGTGCCGACCAAGACACCGTCTTCGTCGACCGATACTCGCATCTTCCCGTCGACCGACACTACTTCACCGTCAACCGACACATTTCATCCGACATCGATCGATACACCTAACTGTACATCGATCGATACTGTTCCACGAGTCATGGTTGCGCCTATTATTCTCACACGAGATGAGAATGGAGACTTGCGTGACAAAGAAGGTTACCTTCGTAATGAAGCAGGTCAGAAACTCAATGTCAGAATGAAGTAATCCCTGAGCCAGAAACTGCACCTACAGGAGCTGTTCAACCTGTAGAAGAGGCTGGTCGAACACTAGCTGACTACAACCGTCCAGATCAGTTCTACACCAACAGATCAGCCATTCGTCCCCCTGCTATTCAGAGAGGCGATTTCGAGCTCAAGCCGCAGTACTACACCCTTGTGGGACAAACACCCTACTGTGGGCTGTCCAATGAGCATCCCATGGACCATCTGGAGAGGTTTGACGATCTCATATCTGCTATCAAAGCCAATGGAGTCGATGTGGACTACCTTCTCTGTAATCTCTTCAAACACTCTTTATCTGGAGAAGCTTTACAGTGGCTTAAACAGCTACTACCAGGATCTCTTACATCCTGGAGCGACATCAAAAACGCATTTTTGCGTAACTTCTTTGATGATGCGCGCACTGAAAACTTAAGGAGAAAAATTTCCACAATCAACCAGGAGCCTGAAGAGTCATTCAAGGATACCTGGATCAGATTCAAGTCTTACCAGCGAGACTGTCACACCATGGATTCAACAAGGTGCAACTGCTCTGCACTTTCTTCAGAGGCATCGCACTGAAATATCAGATGGCTCTGAACACTGCGAGTGAAGGCAACTTCACCACAAGGAATCCTGAAGATGCTGGGAAGCTAATAGAAAACCTAGCATCCAGCAACAGCACGAAGAACATTGTCAGAGAAAGATCTGAAGCGTTCCTTGGAAAGGAACAGATAAATGAGGTACAAGCTACACTTGACAATGTTCAGAAACTGCTAAACAAGCAAATCTGCTCAGTGGAGGATGCAGAAGCTGATATAGAAGATGACTACATAGAAGCAGACGTCAACTGTGGGAACCGAAATTCACACCGTCAATTTTCGATAAAGATTTATGGAGGAAAACCGAGTTAACCCGATCTTCCTTGAAGGTCCCGGATATCTGCTGGGCCGCACACGAAACAATCAATAAAAATAGAAGTTGCGAAAATAGAAATCGTAAAAGTTGAGCGAAAGAAATCTTATTTCTGAATTCTCGTTTGAGCGTGTACAACAAGAAAAGAAATCGGCCGTAAGGGCTGTCGAGGAGTCCGCTAGTCTGGTCGCCTAAGTCTATCCTAGTTGAGTCGCATCTCGCTAGTGAAAACAAAAGAATGCTAAATCGCCTAAGTGCTAAGTGCTTGAAAATTTGTGATCTGGTTTGCTTCTTGCTCAAAGCTCTCCTTATATACTCCTCCTATGACGGTCTATCTTCTCGCGGGCTGAGTCGGCTTTTTCCATTTTCGTCCATCTGCGGCTTATCGGAAACTTGACATTTATCTTCGGCAATCTTGACATTTATCTTCTGGAAACTTGATATTTATCTTCTGGAAACTTGACATTTATTTCTTATGTGAGGATAAAGATAAACCGCATAGTTATCCTTCCTTTTCGAAAATCAGACGCGGGCGCTTTTGGGCCACGTTCGCGAGGCGTTTTACGATTTTTCAAAGGACAGTCTTTGAAGGTTTCGTGTTTCCGGGAACCTCAATTCCTTGTTTAGTCGAAA